>LPNX010432765.1:164023-201144 GCA_001517045.1 Pseudotsuga menziesii | reverse complement strand
TACAGATCATATGGCTCACTTGACAAGCACAAAGCGAGGCTTGTAGCAAAAGGCTATGCACAGAAGGAAGGAATTGACTATGAAGAAATGTTTTCTCCTACAGCAAAAAGGGCTACCATCCGTACCTTACTCTCTTTAGCTACTCAGAATGGGTGGAAAGTTCATCAGATGGATGTGAAGACTGCTTTCTTGAATGGAGACTTGAAAGAGAATGTCTTCATGTCTCAGCCAGAAGGCTTTGTTGTGAAAGGAAAAGAACAAAAGGTATCCAAGCTTGTCAAATCCTTGTATGTCCTAAAACAAGCGCCTCGCGCATGGTATGAAAAATTAACCGAGCATCTTTTGAAGTTAAATTTCGAACATTTTGATCTTGATGATGCGACACTGTTTATAAAGAAAGTTGGAAGATCTGTTGTGTATCTTGTGGTGTACGTAGATGATCTTTTGATGACAGGGAACAATGAGAGCTATATAGCATCCATAAAGAAAGATTTGAAAAAGATCTTTGAAATGACAGATATGGGACATCTCCACTATTACTTAGGAATTGAAGTCACTCAACATCCTAAGTACATATTCCTATCTCAGAAAAAATATGTTGGAGAACTACTAGACAAATTTTGCATGACAGAATGCAACCCTGTCTCTACTCCAATGGAACAGAAAATGAAGCTCACATCAAGCGAAGGAAAAGAATTTGAAGATGCGACCAAGTATCGACAACTTGTAGGAAGACTTATCTACCTTACAACAACTAGACCAGATATTTCTTAAGTTATTGGCATACTTTCAAGGTTCATGCATAAACCTTGTGAAGGACATTGGTCAGCTGCAAAAAGAGTTCTAAGATACTTGAAGGGGACTCAAGACGTTGGACTCAAGTACTCTAAGGTGGATTACTTCAAACTTATTGGGTACTCAGACTCAGATTTTGATGGCGATAAGGAGATAGGAGTATCAACTTCTGGATACACTATGAGTCTTGGATCAGAAGCTGTCTCATGGAGATCACGCAAACAGTCAGTTCCGGTAGATTCAACAACAGAAGTAGAATATGTGGCTGCAGCTGAAGCAACGAAAGAAATAGTATGGCTCAGGAAGATACTTGAATATTTACAAGAAAAACAAGAGAACTCCACTCCATTATTGATCGACAATACTTTTGCAATCAAGCTGGCTAAGAATCCCAGATTCCATGATCGAACCAAACAAATCAACACAAAGTATCATTTGATTCGACATCATGTAGAGGCCAAGACAGTCCATCTTTGACATTGTTCCACAAATGATCAAGTTGCAGACATCTTCACCAAAGCGCTTGGATGAGAAAAGTTTGAAAGATTCAAAAACATGCTCGGACTTACTAACACCCCTTTGGATTAAGGGGGGGATTGTTGGAATATAATCCGTCAGGATTATACGTTATTGTAAATATTAGGAATATGAAGAGACTCTCAGATGTGTGATCCCAAGAGTCACTGTAAATGTATAAATAAAGGCATTCTATGGAGAAATAATAACAATTCAGGAGTTATTCCACCTGACACTATCCAATGGCATGATCTAGATATTTTCCAAGTCCTTGCTTGCATGCATCAACATGCACCACATGATCTTCTTTTAAGTCTTGGAGAATCCTTCTCCTCAGCTTGGAACATTTCCAATGCCTTTGGAAACTAGCAACACCTATGCCCAAGCCTCAAGAAATCAATCAATTCCTGTGTTAGTATTCACAAGATTTTCCAAAATCATAAATGAATCACGTGCACATGTATATCGACATAGAATCAATCAAAACAAATTGTCAAGTGAACCAAATACTTATCTGCATAAGTATCTTCTCCTGGTTCCACAGGTATCCGACTTGGCTTTATACAAGCATGGCATTCACAACCCTACCCCACCCTATACCTGGGTGTGCATTAAAGGGTAGCCAAATTTCTACAAGCCTCAGATTACCTGCAAATATCTTTTAATCGAGATCTGGCAGCTCTGCTTCAGAGCCTAAAACTCCCTCTAGGTTCTTACCAATCTCGATGCCCATTTTCTGGACACCACAACAAATCAATTCACATGTTAGATTTATTCCTATAAGATGCAATCTATAACATGGTTTTCAAAACTATGGCTACATCATATGCTCATGTATTTTTACAGAAAATCAATAACAACAAAAGTTTGATAAGTAAACTAAATACTTATATGTATAACATCTCTCAAACTAGATTTGGTAGCCCTGTCCAGAGCCTAGCACCTCTCTGGGTGGTTAATAGAAGCTTTGCTTAAGGTTCAACACTTCCTTCCAACGTTGACTAATGCTCAGGTGCTTACTTTCTAGGAACCATAACAGATTAATTCACACATCAGATTCATTTTCACAAGATTTATTTCTTAACAAGAATCTCGAAATATCAGCTGAATCATTACGTACATGTGTTTTTACAGAAATTCAACAAAGATATGCTAAGTAATCAAATACTTATATGTGTAGAAGTTCATGGCTATGGTCATCCCAGTTTCAGAGCCTAACACCTCCTTGGTGCTTAATGATAGCTCTAGCATATGGGCCTAGCACCATTCTCAGGTTCTCACCAATGCTCTGGCGCTTACTTTCTAAACACCATAATACCTAGGGGTTATTCTCTTCATGGAGCCCCCACTCTCGTGAAGTCCCCTTATGGAGTGAATGTGTTCAGAAAGAATTCTATCCAAATATCTTACTCCCTGGGCGTCCCCAGTGATGCATACTGGTGCCGAGCTGGCAGGTGGGAACAGAACCTATGCACATCCGGTACATCCTTCCAGAGGAGCCATGTATTCTCGTTATATGTTGTTGTTTTGATACTTGTGTTACATATAGACATGCAGTTTACATTAGATATTGAAAAAAATATTTCAACCATAGGTGTTCAAACCTATTCCAGACACACCCCTCTAGGAAGCTATGTATCCAAGTACATCCTTTCGAGGATCCATTTACGCCCATTACACATTTTCATCATCTCTCATGCGTTACATATAAGCAGGAAGTTCATATGAGATGTCATAGATTTTCAAATCTATTTGTGCCTAGATAAATTCCAATTATCAATGATCAGATAACATTGATATTCAAATCAAAATTTGAATTCACAATTCTGTTTCCACAGAAAAATCAAATTTTGCATTCATGAGGTCATCCCCATATTGTTTTTCTTTTGCAAGTGGGAGTACTAATCCCTTATTTAAACACGCTGCCCAAAACCTTGGTTTTAGCTTTGGTCATTCTATGTGCAATCTTCAGGAAGGGTCATTTCTTCATCGAACTACAAGTTCTCATGCATGCTTCCACAGTCTATACATAGACTCAACTTTTCCTGCAAAATATCCTTCAGCGATCTTCCTGCAACACCTAAAATCATTATTCACAAGGCACATAAATGTAACTGGTGCATTTGGTACTACTGCAAACTCATAAGATCCATACCTTGCTTTGAGGGCTGTCTTATGAACATTTTCATCCGTGATCCTTACCTGCTAGTCACCAGACCTTAAGTCATTTCTGGGAAATACTTTTGCTCTTCTTATTCATTCCAAGGGGTCAGCACTTCTAGGAAATTGATACTTGTTCTTCATAATGACTTTGTCCAGCTGTTTATAATCAATACACAACCAGAGTGTATCATCTCTCTTTTTCACAACTAGGGATGGTGTTTTCCAAGAAAACACACTCGGTCTGAGGTACTTCTTTTTCTGCAATCCCTATAGCTGCATTTTTAGCTTCAGCATTGATCCGAAAACAAGATCTTTGCTACTCTATGAAATTAACATGAATTGCATAAAGAACATGAATGAAGCTCACAAATCCATAAGAAGAGAACCAAACAGCATAGGAAATACACACATAAAGACAACAAGTTGATAACGGAGTTCATCTAGGATGGAGTATGTCTCCGGGCCTGCTTCTCAATAGGAGGGCTGATCTATAATCTCAGCATAAGGCAAAATACATGGAAATGATACAATGATACCTTGGCGACAATGGTCAGGAAGAGAACCGCTGCCCAAAACACAACCAGACTGCTTCTAGCAACTCCGAAGCCTGAAGACGGTGTAAAATGAATATAAACACGCGTACCTTCCTCCTGCAGAGCTATGCAATCTCCCTTCTCTCCTTCATCTACAAAGTCTCCACTCCAAAGCATGCCCTGTAAATGGAAACTAAGTGGGTTTATATAGGCTTGGTTTGCCCCACTCCACATTCTCCTCATGATTCTTTAGTTACAACAAATTTTTCCCAAGAAGGCATATGGTTCCAACTCCCCACACTTGGTTAGGCTCTTCTTAAATTATGTAGTTGACATAGTTACAACTATGCCAACCACATTTTATATTTTTAGAATATTACAATAAAATTCTTTTCCCCCAAAACCACATGGTTCATTGAACCCACAATATGGTTTTTTTTAAAACAAATTTGTTATAACGTAACTTGTTTTTAGACCCACTTATAACCCATTTTCTATAGTTTATAATTCAACATGTGCTGAAATAGAGCGCGGGCTCCTGTGCTGGTCGGAGCTCCCGGTCACGCTGGAGGAAGAACCAAGGTCGGGGCTAAGCCTCGGCTCCCTTGGGGCTCGAAATGCCACTTTAAATAATATTATTTCCATACATTATACAAAGAACACTACCAGCGCAGTCGGTAAAGGCGCGGAGACAGGGTATGGGAGGTCAGGAGTTCGAAACCGGTGGAGCATCAACATTTTGGTGAACTTCAATCAATATTGGCCAATCCGGTGCTGCCACGTGGTAGTTCTGGATTGGTCCAACTCAACACCCATTCAACTACCAACTCATATGCCGTACTGCCAACTAAGTTGCGCAGTCACCTCCATACTGACACGTGTCGCATTCGAATTGGTCCATACTACTGACTGGATTGCCACCTCATCGTCCGTACATGACACATGTCGCATCCTGATTGGACCATACTGCCACCTGCCTGTCTGTACAACTGCCATGTCATCCATCTGTAATGTATGGATTCCACGTGTCACCCTGCCAGTGGTGCCACGTGGCACCCCCATTTTGCCAAATTTGCCTGTTTCATCAATACAACAGAACATGATAACTTTCTCATACGGAGTCCGTTTGAGGTGAAACGAATGCCGTTGGAATCGTCTCGACGAGCCCTTTGATCTAACACCAGTTTTGCTAAGATTGGAGGAATTCAAAAAAAATTCCTTCTTGGATCCTCCTGGATCAAGCATTTCTGGTATGCTCACCCTACAAGGCATCTGAGATATTGGTACTACTCCCAACACAAGGTCAAGGGTAAAATTAGTGTCACTCTTCACTGGATTTTCATCAGGAAGAACATTCCTGAATTCTTGTAACATATGAACCCCTCCAACCTAGCAGTACCTTTCTCTTCTATCTCCAAAACATGAGATGCATATACCCTGCAACCTTTCCCATAGAATTTATCTAGCTGCATTATAGAAGACTTTCTTCCTGAGATTACTTTTGGAAATCCTTTCACAACCCTTTGGTTGCCTTCTTCATCCAAGCACTCAAAATTCTTGTTGTAACAATCAAGCTTTTCTCTGTGTGCCTCCAACCAATCCATTCCAATGAGGACATCATATGATTTAAGTGGCAAAATATTTCGATCAGCCCAAGTGACCAACCCATCCATGACTAATGGACATTTCGTTACCACCTCACTGACTTTGTTCTTGATTCCAGTGGCTAGTTGGACTAACCATGATCTTCTATGCTTTGATTTCTTCAAAGTTCCTATCTCAACAAGTCTAGGGGTGATATAGTTGTGAGTCGATCCAGGGTCAATCAAAATAGAAATAGCCTGTTTAGCAATCTCACCCTCAACTTCCACCATAGCCGAGTTATGACCTTCCCGGTGGTCTTCTAACGCTGCATAAATTTTAGGAATAATCCTTGCTTCCTGACCCACAGTTTCAGTTTCTTGGGTGCTAGGGGCTTGGCCCTCATTCCTATTCGCAAGTGGATTATTCATGTGCATATGGAATCCTCCACATCCCCAACATTTGAGTGGTTCCTTTAGATTTTCCTTCATTATTTTGGCCACTTCAATCATAGGTTGTGATGGCTTCCTTCACTGCTTCAGGAGGTGATAAGGTTTAAAATATTTCTTCCTTGGTTTAATCTTTCCGTTCTTCTTGTGGGAATTTTTCCTACTCCCTTCTGCCTATGTTAACTGATGCCTAGAGTTTATCTTCCTTTGGAGATCTACCACATTCTGCAGCATGGTTGTAATCAACTGGTTTGTTCTACCATATCTTTGACCAACCTTTTACAGTTCTGCATTTTTCATCTAGCATCCCACATGCCGCATTCTGCATCTTGCATGCAGAACGGTCGTTGCAGAGATCGAACTTGCGGAAATCAAAATTTACCGTAAGTCATTTCTGCATCCTGCATCCCACAAATTGCAAAAGGGAAATTGTGAAAAGTAGATTTCGCCAAACGACATTTCCGCATCTTGCATCCCGCAAGTTGTGGAAAGGGAATTGCGAAAGGGAAAATGTGGAGTCCAAACTTCTGCAAAGCGCATTTCCGCATCTCACATACCGCATCCCGCATCTCACAAGTTGTGGAAAGGGAATTGCGAAAGGGAAAATGTGGAGTCCAAACTTCTGAAAAGTGCATTTCCGCATCCCACATCCCGCAGGTTGCGGAAAGGAAGTTGCAAAAGGAAAAATATGTGGAAATTCGATCTGTTCATGAAATTTTCTAAGTTTAAAACTGATTTTGAGCATTCAGGACATCACGAATCCGGCCAATCTAACTCCATAACAACTTAGAAAATTCATTGAAATAAAATTACTCACACATATACATTATTCATGAAATATACATCTGCATCAAACACATTCCATTCACGCATTCATCATATTCATATTCATTTATCAACAAGTACAGTTGCAAGGATTGAAACACAAGAAATACTTATCTTTATCAGAAGTTTTCCCTGCAACCAGTTACGTCGCTGCAACGTTTCACCCAACCATAGGCCAGTGTGCTCATCAATCTCTCAGCAACACTATCACCCCCAAGCTAGGCATGATTTTCCTAAGGAATAAGGAACACTAGCATACTCTCTCACAACCAAGGATACAAGAAAACTCAGCTAAGCCAACATAGTTGGGTTTATCAGGATTACACAGACAATGGTTCACACATAGTCAAAATTCACACAAGACACAGCCAGGCCAACTACCCGTTGGGTTTATCAGGATGGAAAGGAGGTGGAAAGACTGACTTCTAGGATAATGAGCTCAATCCCAAAGCTATGGACACCTACACCAAATCTATCATGGCTTCTAAAGCATCTGCACAACCAACACCAGGAATCATTCCCTTCTCTAATCCATAGTCCCTCGGGCTATGCCTTCATTCTCCAATGCTATCTCGGGTGTACAAAGAAGAAAACAAGCCCCCCCCCAGATCTATTTGTGAGGTTCCTTTTTACATTAGGTTCATCAGGCAGGTCCATACTCCATTTCCATTTCCCCAAGCTAGTTCAGATACCACACAAGGATGTACCTACAACGATTACAGTTCCGGGATTGAGGAAACGTTACAGAGGCCAACAAGGATGTACACACATCGATCATAGTTCTAAGTTCAAGAAAACATTACAGAGTCCAAGGAATGCATGCACACACAAGAATTCCAAACTTATGAGCATTGCATGAGCCAGATCGACTGATACAATCACATAATCCAAATCTTCTTGCTGGTTTTATCAATTCAGAATGCAAAACACAACTTTTGGGTATGCGCATTCAGGAAAATGATTGACATACATGGAAATCGTGAAGGAGGAAACAAAACTAATAGGACAGGAAAAAAAATGTGAAGGATGAAACTTCGAGAGGGTTTCTACGTGAGTCTACGTGCTTGAATGAAAACAAATGAATGAATGAATCCATGATCAATCAACAAAATGTCCTGCCATTTTTTCCAAAACGTGAGGGAAGGTGAAACATGAATGCATGAGGGAATGGCATGCATTTTTGGGTGTTTTTCTTGCCCATGTAATAAAAAACATGATTTTTAGAAATGTTGCTCTGCCCATTTCGAATTTCTACCAAAACTCTTTCCATTCCCACCAAATGGCTCAAGGTTAAACATCCCCCCCTTATCCTTAGGAAAATCATGCCCCCATCTCTTTAATGTTTGCGGCACATAGCTGGCTACAGGTTTTTAATTAATTTGTATTTTACATGATGTCTCAAGCATACCATGCCTGGCTAGCACATAAACCATCGGCGTTGATTCTAACCGCTGAACACAAACACAAAATCAATGGCAGAGCCTTGGCCTTGCGCTCCTTGCCATGATTTAATACAATATTCACATCATTTGAAATTTAATGTCACAGGGTCAAAAACCGGGGTGTTACACCTCTAGTGCTCTTTGCATTGCCATATTGGACAATTTTATTATTTATGCAACGTAATATTTACATATATTTCGAGTCATCCCAACAAGCCATCCATACGGACCAAATAAGAACATATACATCATATATGCCTAGACATTCACTAGTTGGTTCTTGGTCTTGAGCTCCACACTAGGAATCCATACTACATTAATTATATCATTTACATAATTTTGATTAAATACATTCCAAATCAAAATTAGGGACATTACATTATTATACATGGTCCATAAGATTCTTTTAAAAATATATTCCCTTTTTTGTTATTTTGAAACCAAACATTCTATTTCATTATTACTAGTATAGACCCATCTAACTTCCGTTATACAAAGCGTTGAGAGGGACACGCTTATGCATGCATTCTTATTTTTTATTTTTATTTTATTTTTTATTTTTTATGTTTTTTTATTTTTTATTTTTATGGGAGAGACGGACACTCCCCCCCACCTAGGCTCTACTGCTACATAATATTGATGCATGCATTCTTAGTTTTAATTTTTAATTTTGTTTATTTATTATGCATCCTTATTTTCTATTTTTTCTATTTTTATTTTTTATTTTTATGGGATAGACACTTTCCCCCACTCACGCTCCACTATGCTACAACACATTGATGCATGCATTCTTTTTTTTTCCTTAAGTTTTAATCTCTTTATTTTTTTATGGGACATATAGACACCCCCCCCCCTCCTACTCAGGCTGTTGAAATGAGCATTCCCAATGCAAACTTTTCGCCACTAAACTACAACACACATCCCTCTCACCACTATGCTACAACACCATGATGCATGCATTCTTTATTTTATTTTATTTTTTATTTTATGGGATGGATGGACACTTTCCCCCATCCTGGATCCACCATGCTATAGCACATTGATGCATGCATTATTATTTATTTTTAAGGGACAAATAGACACTTCCTCACTCGGGTTGTAGAAATGGGTATTGAAACCAACATAGATTTATCTTAACATTAAATCTCAAGCACTAATAGCATAAAAAAAACTTATAGATATAAAAACATCTATTTTTTTGTAAGTAGACATTATATTATATAGCACTTGAAAATTTACATGGAACTTCTGTCAGAATAGAGCTAGAAATTCAAACCCCCATTTGAATCTTCAAGCAACCAGACCACCTTCCCTTACAATTCCATATCCAAAACCCAAAAATACCCCAGAGAGGGAAACGAAGGATTTACCAATCTTAATATCACTAAAAAAAAGTAAAGACAGACCTTCTACAAACCATTGGTTTCATATCAACCTCTAGATTGAGCACGTTCATAACAAAGACCTCCTATTAACCATTGAACACGTATCTTCCTCTAAATTATGAAGACTACAAATAAGACTATCAAATGAACATACCGGTTTCACATATAATAGATGGAAATCAAGAAACATGGTGCCTCGCAGATGAGCCACCAGCACCTCTAGGCAGCGATCCGGCATCAACATTCTCCTCCAAGCTTAGGGGAGGCAGAAACATGATGCCCAAGTGATGCGTTACGACGTCAATTTTTTTTGCATAAGTCTGGAGTCCACCTATTACTCTTTTAAGAATGTTACAGGTACCTCGTCACCTTGCTCCTTAGCTTCATGCTCCAACAAAATTCGACCCATAATGCTTTTGGTAACCCATAACATCGAGACTTCCCTATCATACATTGACAGTCGAGCTCAAGTCAAACTAGGGTCTCATATCCATTCTTCCAACGCAAAAAATTCTTCCACGAGATTTTCCATATCCAGGTCAGCGCCAAGCTCCCTCTCAACCTCCTCAATTTCATTACGAATCTATTGAGGGATAGTCACCTTATAAATCCAAGTAGCATGGGTAACACGAAGTTGCTCGCAGTTAGCTCACTTCCAACCAAACCTGCGCTTCCCCTCACCATCGACGGACCCCTCCATCTTTGTAGTGCCGCTAGGATCCAATATTACAACCACAAGCTCCCCTGCCACCTTCCAAAGACAGCTTAACTCATGTTGCAACCCAACCTCCCACTTTGGCTCTTTATAGCTCCCTTGAACCTTGATGACATCAGGTTCAAAACACTTCCTGTGGAATTCCAACCTCACTTAATAACTGCTTGGACCCATGGATAATTCACCTCCCATGATGAAACTATCTCCCTGTAGATTGAGCAACATCGTCGCACTGGCTTGAATGCCACCATAAATATTCATCATAGCTCTTGTACTGCTTGTACAAGTCATAACCCACTTCCAGATCCATGGCGAGATATTGTTATGATAACCCACTTCCTCCTAGGAAATGCCCTCACTGAACACACGTCTCACTTCAGCCTCCATGTGTTGTCACGTCATGACATTCTGGGGTGTAGAAACACGCGCATCCAAGGCCAAAAAAATCTAGAAATATGATCAAAAAATCTAAAAATGTACATTTCTTATAACTTAATTTTTTTGAATTAAAACAATTATTTACTAAATTATTTGTGATTATGATAATTTTTTAAATATAAAAGAAATTTGTTTTTGTCAAATCCATAAGAATATCTTATACATCAATTTGGTATTAATATAAACCATGCTTTTAAAATGTATTCTTAAAATTCATTTTAACTCTACATTTATATAGTATTAAAAAAATTAAATAACTCCATATAATAATATCTTAATGTAAATAACATATTTATAATATTTTATTTTTGTTTATATTGATTTTTTTTAACAATATATATATGAGTTTTTTTATATTAAATATACATATTATATTTGTATTATTTATATATATATTAATATATAATATTAATATTATTTTTATATTGAATATATATTATATTTTTATCTTTTATATATAAATATATTTATATTTATATTTAATTAACCTATAATATGATTTATTAAAAATATTATATATTTTTAAAATCTAGTTTTTCTTTAATTATTGAAATCCCTATCGAGCATGCAGACTTTGAAAAGCCTTTTGTAAATAATGTTATATTTTGAGATTTATCGAAAATCCCTATCCACCGTACAGAATTTGAAAATTCTTTTGTAAATTTGGATCTATTTTGATATTTATGGAAAATCCGTGCCCACCATGCAGACTTGAGAATTCTTTTGGAAATTAAGGTTATATTTTGATATTTATCGAAAATCCCATTCCACAACGCAGACTTTGAAAATTCTTTTTGTAAATTATTGCTGTCGTCTCTGTAATAACAAAGACACCAGCAAAAACTACCTGATGGATATGATATATAGCTCTTGAGAATAAATAAACCTACAACGAAATTCTTAATTATTATTAGAGATTGGAACCTGAAAGAATATCGGTAAAGAATATAAATAATAAAAAAGGTTTACATTTTAAAAAGGCTATGCGAAACTAGAATCTTAAGGTTGTGCCGGCCAATGAGAATAAATTCGAAACTCCGACGACCAACTACCATGCACTTTGAAAGGCTGTGCTAAGATATCTTACATTTACATAATTGCGGACACTGATTATTAACGCCCTAACATGGCCCGCACAAAATTGTGTGCCGCGTTTCGATCGGAAACCAAAGCGAAAAACATTCACAAAATTTTCCGGTCTCTGGCGACCAAGTTGTCGGCGGATAAGAAAAGGAGCGTTGCCTTCCCTATCATGTGGTGGATTTTGGACTGCTGTGCTTTCTTGGAAGTGCGTGAATCAACCAATCAAAGACTTCAACATGGCGGAATGTAGATGAGGCGGCGGCCCATTGTTGACTTCAGGAGCAAACGACCGATAACCCGCGTGTATTCAGATAGTCTGGTCAGGTTTTATCGCTAAAAACAGTGGAGAATCTATGGGGACCGGGTTTTTTTATGATACATTAAGCGCCATTGCATAAAATTTAGTTTTTTTAGATCATTAGAACAGTAACGTCTCAAGAGTATATCCAACAGCTCGTGAACCAGATATAACAGTAACTGTAATATAACAGTAACTGTAACTCAGCAGGGGTCGAGACGTCCTGAAACCCAGAGAGCATAAAATTTAGTTAACGATGCAAGCAAGGGGGAATACAGGGGCAGAGGAAACAGGGCTTCTGGGGATTCGATCACAGTTACACTGCAAGCGAGAATGGCATGTGAAGGTGGTGAAAATTCTGACATATCTAATCTTGGTAGGTTCTGGAATCGTCTTCGGCGTTGTCGGAACCTTCAACATGACGCATTATTTGAACACCCAGACTATGGTTTACCCTTTCGGAGAACCTGTGCTTTCCCCAGCAACATCGCCGCAAAGTGTCGTTTGCAGTAGTGATCTAGGGTTTCATAGCCGACAGGATCCGTCAAGATTCGAACACTGGATCAATCCTCCGACTCTGACGCACAATATGAGCGACGAGGAGCTTCTCTGGAGGGCGTCCATGGTGCCACGCAGGAGAAAGTACCCCTTTCAGAGGGTCCCTAAGATCGCCTTTATGTTTTTGACGAGGGGGCCCCTGCCTCTTCTTCCCCTCTGGGAGAGATTCCTTCGCGGCCATGAAGGGTTGTATTCTATTTACGTCCACAAGCTGCCCTCTTTTCAGCTGAAGGTCCCTCAAAGTTCTCCTTTCTATCGTCGAGAGATTCCCAGCCAGGTAAAATTTCAACCCATTTTACAATTCATCTTCATTTTCACTTTTTTTTAATCCTGAAAGCAGGCTAACCTTCGCTGTATCTTGGACCATCAATAATCCAACAGTTTTTTTCATTATTTTGGTCTCTGGGTTTATTCTTTATAGAACGGAACTTAGGATGTCATTTCACTGTTTTTAATAATATCCAAAATCCATTTTGAAGCCTATGTGCTATGTCAGTCCCCTTCCTTCTCTGTGATCGTTATTTTTTCATAATTACAAGCTCACTCTAAAAATCAAAGTGGCATAACCTTTGTTGAGGATTTCGATTCACATCAATATGACTATCTGGTGATAGCGTTTGAGGGGAGGGTTTGGATTTTTCTTTTGGTCCCATGAATGAACATCAAACATTAATTGTCGATCCATAAGCTGTTAAAAATTGCACAGGCGAGAATCCTAACCCAGGAACTACCCCTGGCCAGTGGGCCACTTGCTCTACTCGCTGATGGGCTGCTTTATCACCAAACAACATGCCCCTTTCAATGGACATCCTTACTGGAATAGTTACCAAGTTTGGCCACACCCAGAACCTTTTGGACGGGCCGAACTGGTCTGGACTACACTTCTGAACCTTTTCTTAAAAAATGCAAGAAAAATAACTTTAAAAGTTTATTTAAAAGAAAAATAAAAACCAGTTTTTGTGTGTTATATGTGGATGTTTAGTTCGAGCATTTGAATTTATGCGTAATATGCAGAATTTTTTAGTATAATTTTATATGTTCCAACCTTTTTAATTTTTTGAACTTCCCCAACATACTTGTCAATCTTTCCAAACCTGGTAGCTATGCGTACAGGTTCGATATCAAGTCGTAGATTGCTGTCTACAGTGTTTTCCAATCAGTCATATGTGATTATGACTGATTTGAGTAACTGCGAAAGTAACAGAGGAAGAAATTGGCCAGAGTGTTTGTTATCTGCCAGTTGCTATGATTGGTTCTGCATGCAGACCTAGTTGAAGTAATTGATTCTAGGTTTGCCCACAATTAATCTGTGGGCTCATCATGTGTCCCAGGAGAGATTTGTACCAGTGGGCATCCTTACAGTTTGTTATCAAGTGTGGATTGCTTTCTCCAGCAAAGACTTCACCCTGCATAATTGATGTAGAAATTGCCTGGCCTGTTTGTCATCTCCCAGTTGCTAAGACTGCTTTTGCCTGCAGACCTAGTAGTTGGTTTAAGGGTGTTCCCAAAAGGAAATCTGTGAGCTTATCATGCGCATGATGATATTTAAAGTTTAAACATTTGCACATGACCAAGCTGCCATCGCTTTCCTCTTCTTTAAGTATATACTATAAACTTCTTTTTGGTTTCCAAATACCCTTGTGTGATGCCAAATTTATTTTTTTCTTGTCTTTTCTTCCTCTCGTATATATTAATATATATGCAATGAAGATTCTAGACATCAAGAGATGAAGCCTTCTCCAGATTAATTTGCTTGTAAAAATAATTCAGTGATTGCAGACCTAGCTCTATTACAAAATATTACAGGAGGCTTGTTGTGCTCCTCTGTTTGGAACAAAGAACCAATTGCCAAATCTAGTGTTTTATGCTGAGGAACTTGGAGGTTTATAACTTTATTCCTACAATTTCCATTATCTTCTGCGGTCTGCTTGTTAACCTGTTGACAACATTAACTGCCATGGATTTTGACTATAATCTGCATGGTTTATCTTGACAGGTTGTGCAGTGGGGACAAACAAATATGTGTGATGCAGAGAGGCGACTTCTTGCAAATGCTTTACTTGACCTTTCAAATGAGAGGTTTATACTTTTATCGGAGACCTGCATCCCTGTATTTAACTTCAGTACAGTTTACAATTACTTGATCAAGTCAGAACATAGTTTTGTGAACTCATTTGATGACCCAGGTCCTTATGGAAGGGGTCGTTATAACAGAAATATGGCACCAGAAGTGACATTACGTCTGTGGCGAAAAGGGTCACAGTGGTTTGAGATTCATCGTAAGTTGGCAATTGACATAATTTCTGACACCAAATATTATGCAAAGTTCAAGGCATTTTGCACACCATCTTGTTATATTGATGAGCATTACCTTCCAACCATTATAAGTATGCAGTTTGGATCTCTAAATTCTAACAGAAGTATCACATGGGTTGACTGGTCGAGGGGTGGGTCTCACCCAGCCATGTTTGGAAAGGAGGATATCACAAAAGAGTTTCTGACAAGGATTCGTTATACAGATAACTGCACATACAATAACCAGACCACGTCCATATGTTTTCTGTTTGCTCGGAAATTTTCTCCAAGTGCATTGGTTCCTTTGTTGAACATGTCCACAACAGTTTTGGGATTTGATTGATCAGATATTCAAACAATGCCAATTTTGTCTTCAAGAGTCAGATCCCCTGCACTTTCTTGCAAAGGGGTTCCACATGTTCTCGGTTGTAGTTTGGGCATCTCTTAAAGTATTCTGCAACTTGTTTGCAGATCCAAATGCTTTCTCAGAAAATATGCGAAATAGTTATTGTATAATTTCAACCCACTTTGGGTTTGAGCTCATTGATTATTTTATTATCAGTTTGCTGACCATAAATTGCCCAGTTCATGAAGTAGGCTTTAGCTGATTTTGCATTCTTGGACTTTCAGGTCAAATATATCTACTCGCACACATCCATAGTTGAATGTTTTCATTGTAGGTTTCGAGTAAAACTTAAGCTACTTGCTTAAGGGAGCTATAATGATTTAATCTGTACATCCTTTTATCTTTTCTAAGGTCACTCTGCATTATTAAAGTCTTGTGAATTCATCACGTGAAACAAGAGTCTTAGCAATGCCTTCATGATAGGATAGGCCATACTGTTATGATGTATCATGATTTGAGATTGGTCTACAATCATATCATACCAAACTTCAGTTTCTATTAAAAGTAGCGAGGGGAGGCCACATGAAGTTGCAGTCTGTACCATACCTTAAGCTAACATTTTCTAATCGTGCCTATTCATATAATTGTCATTGGATAAATGTCAACAACCCTTTTCATGTTTGGAAATAAAGTAAAAGGAAACATAGAAGGAAGCCATACAAATAACTATGACATCCATATTAACATAAGGAAGGACTAGAGTATTATCTATTAAACATTATTCCAAATATTACCTTCAACTAAACAATGTTGAACAATAGTGTATATATTTATATATACTAGCAATTGCCCCAAGGAAGGTGTAATAATAAGCCGTTAAGGTAGTTGTTAGCGGGTAAGTGAGAAAAAAAAGTGTAACATTGAAGTGAGCCAAAAAAAAATAGAGAATAAATATATATTCTATGCCAATATTGAGAGAGGTCACTTGTTGCAAACGAGAATTAATGGAGATCCCAATGCTATTCCAGGAAAAGTCACTTGGTCATAAAGAAGGATTTTCGATCTTACTATGGAGGACAAAAATGTCAGAAACAAGATATGGTGCACTGTGGTCGTGAAACTCAAGCAAGGGTTGATGACCTCCTGTACAACAAAGAAAGCGAAGATTCTAATTCTAGGCCAATGCAATTGAGAATATGGCAATATGGATGATCGTGGCACTGATAGTGAGATTTGAGTAGTACCCAAAACGTTTTTCTACCCAGAGAAATTTATGTTGAATCCAGTTGCAATCCCTGTGTCTAATCGAAACTACAATCGAGACGACATGTAGGATCTGTACAACTCAAAAGACATGGTGCCTCATCTCGGAATGAGAAAGATATTGGTTAACCACCAAAAAATAAAACAACTAGATCCCATTTTTTCTTTACTCCATATTAATCAACTTGTTTTCTTAGTTCCTACCCAAATCATGTCCAATACAATGTTCTTAAAACTACTAATTTCTAACCATATAGTGGATATGCTACAAACTATGGCTATACTCATATGTGTTTACGAAACCATATCTATGTGGATGACCATAAAAATATTTTTTTTTTTTTTAAATAAAGATAGTAGATGATGTTGCATGGTTATTTTATCACTGTAGTATAACCAATATTTTCCCATAACTACTTTAAATAATAGATAAGAAGGATTTTATTTTAAAGAGGGGAGTACTTCACATGTCAGTAAAAGAAAAAAGAAACCTATCACATCATTCACATGTTAGTTCACGAGACAATTAAAACATATCACATGGGTAATACCATACCTTTAGTAATACCAAAAAAAAAATGGAGCACTTCAATGTATTGAAAAATCAAAAAATTAACAGTTTAACATCACATTATACAATGAACATGCCATTGCAAAGGAGAAATATATATGATAAAGAAAAAAAGCCAATGTGTGGGCATAATCTGGAATTACTTGCTGTCCATGTGGTTTCAAAGTTCATAATTGTGCTAGCATAGGTTGTCAAAGCAGCTTGGAAAACAAACATTTGACGACGGTTTATATAGTTTTTCTTTCATCAGATGGACGTGAAGACTGCTTTCCTTAATGGCGGAGTTGAGGAAGAAGTATATAAAGAGCAGCTGAAAGGTTTTGAAGTTCATGGGAATGAGTCCATCGAAGGCCTTGTATGGGCTTAAGCAAGCACTGAGGGCTTGGTAAATTGACAACTACATTCAAAGCTTGGGTTTTTCCAAGAGCTCCACTGATCCTAACCTGTATTTAAGATTTTGGAAAACCATTCGTTGATCCTAGTCTTTTATGTTGATGATTTGCTCCTTGCAGGAGAAGAACAATTGATAACCCAGATCAAGAGGGAGCTCACTTCTAAGTTCGAGATGAAAAACCTAGGTCTCATGCACTATTTTCTTGAGCTAGAGGTTTGGCAAAGAACAGATGAGATTTTCCTCTCACAAGATACTGAATTGATGTATTGCGTAGATTTGGGATGATGGACTGTTAGTCCATGAGCACTCCCATGGTATCGAATCTAAATAAGTTGGATATGTCAAGGTCTGGCTCAGATATGGTGGATCCCGCTATGTATCGGCAACCCATAGGATCCTTAATGTACTTGATTCACGTCTAAACCGAGGCACAGACATTGGGTTGCTGCCAAACATGTGCTTAAATACCTTCGTGGGACTTTTGCTTATGGTCTCAAATACACTTCCAGTGGTGAGTATTGCTTCATGGTCATGTTGACTATGATTGGATTAGTAGCTCTATGGACAAAAAAAGTACTTCATGTTACTGTTTTAGCATGGATTATGCTATGATATCCTGATCCAACAGGAAGCCAAGATCTATAGTTCAGAGTACCGCAAAAGCAGAGTATATAGTAGCAAGTGATGCCAACTGAGAAGCTATTTGGTTGAGAAAGCTTCTAGTCAGGTTGTTTGGTGAGATGCTTGATTCTATTGTCTTTCACTGTGATAACTAGAACTGTATAAAGCCGTTAGAAAACTTGGTATTTCGTAACAAATCAAAGCACATTGAGATGAACTATCACAACATCAAATATATGGTTTAGAGAGGTGCCATAAAACTAAGTTGCATTGTGACCAATGAATAGATTGCAAACGTGTTGAAAAAGCCTCTGTCCTTGACAAAGTTTACATACTTTCCAGACAAACTTGGGGTGGCAAAGAATGCCTCCCTCGTTGATAGGGAGTGTTGAAGTTTGCAGCATTGTGAGTTAATCTCCAAGTAGGCTTTGATTTATTAATATAACTAATGTTACATAGATATGAGGTGTCTAGCCTTCTACCAATATATTAGAAACCCGCATGCATTAGATACCCAATATCAATATCATTTTTTCAGGAGAGCCCTAGCAATCAAGTGTGTTGAAGATTCTCATTCAAAAATATATCAAAAAAGGTCCTCTAATCAGATTCTCGTTCAAAACTATATAGAGCTCAATTCAGTAGAAGATGGATTAGAAACCCAAATAAGTCCATCAGCAATGCATCCATAATATGGAATGTAATGATATTGGAATTCCCTTTAATAGGGCTCAAGGCTGGTAATAGGGCTACGGAGGGGATAGGGAAATGGCTGGGATGGAAGGTTCAAGGCTAGTAATAGGGCTAAGGAGGGGATTGGGATAGATCCATGGGTAGACAGTAGAAGTGAGTCAAACTGCCATAAGCAATGACAAACTCTCTTCACAGAGGAGGTATCTACAATATGACCCGGGCAGATGCACCAGGAACCTCCTGCATTTGGCAGTAGGATTGAAAGAGGGCCTAACAGATATGGCTAGACAGCTATGGCTAGATATGGCTAGATGGCTAGATGGATTGAAAGAGTACCCCAACAAGTGAACCGGAAACAAAAGGGCTATAAGGCCCTAGCAATACCAGCAAGCATTTCTCAGAGATAATCATAAACTCCAAAAAACTAACATTCCTTGCCCAATTTTCATAAGACAAACCTGAAACACAAACAAAAATACATCCCATGTCAAATTACGAAATCAACAACTCTAATCCAATCCTTTATCTGCATAAAAAACATGTTTTCCCAAGTGAAGCCAATTGAGGGTCTTTAATATAAGTGAGCAATGGACTTCATAGATGATAAAGTAACCATAGAATGAATTCATAGATAATAAAAAAAGCATACAATGAAAATCATTTTGGTTTCCTTCTTTGAATCATGTAGAAGTGGGTTGTAGTAAAATGAGATGAAGGGAAATAGGCATCACCTCATAATCTCTAAAGTACTCTTCATTTTTCCCTTTGAAGATTTGTGCTACAGGTGTTCCACCTGCAGACTCTTTAATCAACTTATCACTGCACATATACAACAAGATACATATCAAAATGTTTCGTATTACACAGAAAAACATATGCAATCATTAGAGGAAATTTCAACTCAAAATGGGCCTCCTAAAATGAACTAATAAAATAATAGTTAAAATAATAAAATAATATTTATTAATTTTGGAGGAAGAAAAGAAAAAAACTACGTTTTTGTTTGTATTTTTGACATATCTCCTCGTGTTTTTACTCAAATTTCGATCGGGAGAGCTCGTTGCATCCAACAAGTACCCACTCGGCATACTTTTGACGGACTCCGCTACCCCAAAAACAAGAAATACCTGAAAAAATGGAATGATGATGTCATCATTACGTTTTTCAGGTATTTCTTGTTTTTGGGGTAGCGGGGTCCGTCAAAAGTATGCCGAGTGTGTACTCGTTGGATGTAGAATTTAATTCCACATCCAACGAGCTCTCTCAATCGAAATTTGAGTAAAAACACAGGGAGATATGTCAAAAATACAAACAAAAAAGTAGTTTTTTTTATGATAGCTATCCCCAAATTTATATTAAAAAAGTGTTTAAGACCTATATGGTATTTCAAATTTAAAGCAATTTCATTGGCTAACACATGATGACATGTTATTTGAATAAAAGTTAACAGGCCCATTTTGAGTTGAAATTTCCTCTAATGATACAATTGAGAATGATAGTTGACTTTCAAATTCACATCCTCGACCTTTGTAACATACATGTCAAAGAAGTAACACCGTAAAGCTTCTGACAGAATTCTTCCCACATCGGTCTTTCCACA
This sequence comes from Pseudotsuga menziesii, assembly GCA_001517045.1. NCBI lineage: Eukaryota > Viridiplantae > Streptophyta > Pinopsida > Pinales > Pinaceae > Pseudotsuga > Pseudotsuga menziesii. The sequence continues at coordinate 180,580 of LPNX010432765.1, read as the reverse complement.
ACCCATCATTCCTGTAAAACAACAATTTACTTAAAAGTGTATCATATTACATATTGTGGTGACCCCACTCCTTTCTTTTATTAATATTGCACAGATTCCAAGAGTGCATATAGTAAAATTTGAAAATGATTTTGTTTTGCCGAGATCCGAAACTTACCAACAAGAAATATGCTTTTGCCATCCAAGCCTAGGGAAACCTCTTTAGCCTTACTCTGCAACACAAGTATTCCATGGAGAATTAGAATTATTTGACAAACTGAGTTACTGGTCAAACCTTGCTGTCAGATAAGAAATGTGCTACTCAAAACTCTTTAACCAATGAGTGAAGTTGAACAAAAGACCCTCCTCCATTCCCTTTAGACCTTTAGGTTTTGATTGAAAAGGAAAGAAAAGATAAAAGTTGAAGCCAAACCTTCAAAGCCAACGTCCCCTCAGCGCTGGCCGTGTCTGTTTCAGAAATAGTTGCATATTAAATTTAGAAGCTATTAACAAAGAAGCAAATACACCAGTCCAACTTAACTCAAGAATGTGCCCAACTTTAATGAAAGCCAAACTTACTTACGTGTTTGAGATCTAATAGGCATCTTTGACTAATATTCTTGTTGGATGTATTTCAAGGTTTTTCTACATAATTGAATGCATTTGATTTGAGTTATGGGGCTTCTATCCCAATATAAAACACAAGATGTTTGCACAAAAAGATGAACCCTGGACCTTCCATTCAAACCAAGCTTAAAAGACGCTGGAACCTTAATGATACAAGCATAAATGGCACAAAGTGAAATCTATTTGGGATGCAAGGGTTTTCTTTAAAATCTAGCTCCTTGCTCGATACATTCTATATATGGTGCTCTTGACAAAAGGAAAGCTTTATAACACATGATTAGCACATGAAAACAGTAGCTATTGCAGGAATGATGAAGATGTTGACCATGTTTTTTTAAAGGTGCCCATTTTCAAATTGCTCCAATGTGTGGAGTTTGCATTTAAAAACTTGCTAGCTTCATATGAATGTTGCAGCCTAATCAAACTTGGCAATGAAGCACATAAATGGAAGTGAATTAGTAAAAGATCAACTTACATTGATTTGTAAAAGATCACACTTGGCAATGAAGCACATAAATGGAAGTGAATTAGTAACCAATTCCAAAAGAAGAGGAATCATGTGCACTACAGAGTGGTCTCATGGTAGCCTGTGGATGATCAAAGCAAATGACAACTTTAGAGTGGATATTATACCCCATTCCTCAGAATAGGAAATCTGGTCTGTCGCAAGGACAAGGATAACAATAATAGTTGAAAGGAGTCTGAACAGACTTCATGGATCTAGATTTAGTCTTTAGATTATACTAAAATATTCTGAGGAAAGATAAGACTACAGGATTAAAGACAAGCATGTGATACCTGGATCATCCAAGGATGGTCTTGAGTGTTGTTGCAAGACAGAGGAAGCAACTATGAAAAACAGAGTGACTGCAATACAAGATACATTTCAGACAATGCCAATAAAGTGATCCCTCTCAAACCAGTGTATAAATAAGGATAAGATTAAAAGTTACACAACATCATTCAACACTCTTGTATAAGCAAACACATTAAATAATACCGCCCTTTTGATCTTAGAGAATCATGTCAGATTGCAGCTCTTACCATGCACTGTTAGAACTAAAGCTCATCAGAACGTACCTTGATAATTTGAGATATCAAGCCAAGGACAAGATGAGGCTGCAAATACAATATACACATCGTCTAATTAGATAAAATGCAGAAACATGGCAATTAAATGTTCACAACTGACTTTCTCAGTTAAATGAATCTTTAGAAATTGCAACCATATAGAAAGATTATATATTGATAGAGAAACCCTTTACCTTTTTCAAATTTATCAATGTAGTATTAAGAATCTACTTTAAAGATTATTAAGAATCTACTTGAGTATTACGTTTCAGACCATTTTGAAACTATCCTAGGAAATGCAACATAACAGGGAAAAATACATGGATTTCAAACTATCCTGGGAAATGCAACATAACAGGGAAAAATACATGGATTTTATTTGTATGGAATCATCACATGCACATGCACTTAAATATCAGGTAATTATGAAGATGATTAAAGTGACAAAAAAATTGATTTAAGCATCGAAGAATTAAACAACTCAACAATAATTTGTATTTGAGGTAGAATCCATCAAAAGGAGTTGGTTACTAAAAGTAAAATCAACCCTTAACATCCATTCAATTCTACAAATACTTTGCAGAAAAGAACAACCAAATAGTGATCGAGTTTTATATTATGCGAGATGTCAAATATAAAATTCTAAAGTGCAATGGAGTAAAATAGTGAAGAAGACACAAACTGATACATAAGAAAGGGTGAATCTCCAACACAAACCAAATCAAATCCTTCATGTTTAACCAAAGAAATATCACAGTTCTTGAGGACTCGTAACAGAGACCCTACTTCTCCCCCTAATCTGCCATCCTGTGGTACTGATTTTTTCTTTGTTTTCATAGATTTCATTGTCTCAAATCTGATTCTCACAGTCACCACCTTATGCCATCAATGCTCGATATTTCCTCTTCTCTAGGTTATTAATATTTCAACCACTTTCTTCAATGATCTCTTTAACACTTTGACTTTCAACCCTTGAACTAACATTTTCAATCATGATTATGCTCACTACACAATCAATGTCGGAATTTCATGTATGAGAATGAAGATATCTAAACTTGGCCATACCTGGTTTTGTAGTGTATTAAAAACAAGGACGGATTCCAAATGGTAATTGAGTCGAGTTGAAAAGTGAAATGATTTGATAGATGGTGGTGATAAAAGGCAAGTAATACTTAGCATGGTGCTGTGTATGCTTAATGACGGTTAGATTTTGAGTTGCTCAAAATTTAACCACGATCAAACATACACAACAACATTAAATGATCTATAGCATACTAAGTATTGTTTGTTGTGCTCTGTATACTCAACCAATACCATGTATGGAATTTGTGAAACAATTGGATGACGATAGCATGGTGCCATCATTTATATCCTATCAATCCGACTGACACGTGGAATGTTTTTGGTTGATTTTCACAGTGCTTATCTGTCCATGTTTGAGGTCTTAGTGGCTGAGTTATGTGCTTCCACAGTTTGAATCCCACATCTCTTTGGTTGGGCCTTTGTGAGTTATGAAATAGGTAATTTAACGATCTAGGCCATGAAACCATCAGGTAAAGCACACAGCCAAATAGAGAGAGTTAGACATGTAGCATAAATATATTTATGCCAGTTACAGCAGCCTTAAATCTTTCAATATTAAGACATATAACTCAGAACACTTAGCTGTTGAATTAAGCTAACATAGTTTAGCAGTGGTAATATATAAAGGTGGGATCAACTATACAGCTTATTTGACCTACCATCCCATCATATAAGTCCTCAGATACAATATGTAATTTAACAACCTATATACAACTATACAGAATATTTCACTTACCCACCCTTCAACTAAGCCCCGTGTTCCAATATTTACTACTGTTCATCCAATGGCCTTTGAAGAATTGAGGCAAATTGTATGATTTTCATTGATTTCCAATGGATTAAGCTTTGATTTCGTATTTATTGCTCGATCATCAATGGTGCCAGGAACAATGACATTGATCAATTTACTACATCATGCCCACAAAAATAGAAACAATAATTGTCTTCATTCTCAGAAATATGACAACAGCTAGTTGTATGAACAAACCACAAGATCCAATTACAGTCAAAGCTGAATGAAATGCAGCTATCCTATAATTGCAACAAGGCTGTAATTATTAGTTAATTGAGTATTCATACCATAGAAGAATGCCATCTTTCATTATATCAAAGAGATAATTTGTCATAGGATCAATTGGAAGGTATCTTTTCATCATTGGATCATCAATAATGTAGCTGTTGATATGAGCAACAAATGCCACCTATCCAGGAACATGCATCAAAACAAAAGCATCTTACAAGTTTCTGAAGACATAAGAGCTCTATCATTGGAAAACTACCTTCTGCAACTTGGAAATTCCAGTTTTGACAACATAAAAGGAACAAGCTAGCATCAGCAGAGGACAAAGCTATGCCATCATACCATTATCAAGGTCTGCTGCATCTGCCAGCTGTGCCGCTATAAATCTATCCCAGAGATTCAATAGTATCCCTGGCACAATTAAAGAACTATTCAGGCACATGCATCAAAGCAAAAGCATCTTACAAGTTTATGAAGACATAAGAGCTCTATTATTGAAACACTACCTTCTACAATTTGGAATTTCCATTCTTGACAACATAAAAGGAACAAGCAAGCATCAACAGAGAACAAAGTTGTGCCATTATACCATTATCAAGGTCTGTTGCATCTGCCAGTTGTGCCACTATAAATCTATCCCATAGATTCCAGTAAGGTTATCTTTATATCCTGATCAGCCTTCTCACTAGGGGATTCCTTGTTTTTCTGCGATTGAATTCAGTTTAGTCCACGTGATTGCTATGAAGCCTCTTCTGGAATGACTCCCATCCCTGTCAGTGGAGTTTGATAACTCCAAATCTGAGGCCGGTCTGGTTTCTGATGAGGAGGGGGACTCTAACTGGAGGACCCAGTCTAAAACTGCTTCTGAGGCTTCTAGCTCGGTAATTCCCAAGATGCCTCAATCAACATGAAGGGGGAAGGAAAGGGGCAAAAAAGTTGTAGCTGATTGTTCTGGTATGTCACATGTGCATTGAGGCTTAGACTAAGTTCCTTGAAGAGCTGGAGAAGTGGGGTGCTACTTGGAAAGACACAAAAATTCTGCTAGCCCACCAGTATAAATAAACCCCCAAAAGGCACAGGCTACACCATTGGAAGGGAAATTCTGAATAAGTCCACAATCTGCAAATCAAACTCACTTAATGGACCCTTAACTCTGAAAACAAAGCCATGGGAATCAATATCGGTAAAGAGGATTGGAAGGAGGATATAAATGGAAAGGCTATTAATGTCACTAAGGAATTTGACAAGCTAAAGGATCAAGCACAATCCCAGTTTGCCGAGCTGGTGGATTGAAAGGTGAGGTTGCCCGTTTCATGGAGATTATTGTCACAAGGGATTATGCATGGATAAAACCTGAAGCTTTCCTCAACACAAAAGAAAAATCCAAGCACCTCTAGAGATCAATGTTGAGTAATTCTTCCATATACTTATGCTACTGAATGCAACCAGCTAAATACGGGGTACCATATATGCCTAGATTCAGAATTAGGACCATATACCAAGATCAGTGTTGAAATTTGGAATTGGAAATAACTTGACAGTGCCAAAAAGTCAGAATGACTTGTGACTTGGCCAAAAGTCGGCAAGCATTCAAAATGCAAAATATTTCATTTTTTCAATTAAATTAAAATATAAACTTACAACAACAGAGCAATTGGTAATGAGTAACTGAAATGAGAAGTTGTAAATGTAAGGTTATGACTCATGAGTTCAAATCCCTCGTGGGTACTTTTATGTAAGGTTATGAGTTCTAGAGAATGGTGGTTTCCAATTTCGGAAGGAATGTACCCATTGAATTTACAACATTGAAAATTTTAAATTGCTATATCAATCAATAAGAATATGTAAGCTAGTTATAAAAATACAAATCTAAAGAGGTAAAGAGGTAAGAGGTGTGAACCCTCCTAATATCTATGACCTTCAAAATTTTTAAAATGGCATGATTGATAGATTCAACCAATTTTTTTACCGTTGGTAATTTTTTGGCACGAGAACCAACAATCATTCAATTGATTTTTGGCACATTCATTATGATTTTGGGCCTGACATGGGAAAAAGATTTTAGAAGTTCCATGCCTGTCAAGAAGCTTCTGGAAGCTCTTAAATATATAGGGAACTTCTACAAGCTCCCCCCAAAAAGGAAGCGACCAAAGAGTTCCAAAAAATCTCCCAAGCTCCAAAAGAAGCTCCCAACAAACTTAACTAAGTCCTTTTGTAGAAGATGCAGTTGTGTTTCATTTGATATTCGACTCTAGAAATCCCAAAGAATAGTTTTAGATAAACCGAATCCATTGAAAAAGAGAAATTTATTGTAACTAAAACTTATTTTCTCCTCTAGGGAATTAAATAAGCAAGGTATTTATACAGTTATATTTTTGGCATCTAAGGCTAAGCGTATTACAAAAACAAAACATAAATGAAAAATCTTTCCATTATCACCTTTTCTTCTGGAATTTCAGGCCTTTTCTCAGTAATTTTATCTCCAACAGCCCTCTCTGCAAACAAGCTAACAACATCCTTGACTGATTCAAAAGGAGCTCTCATGTCTATCTCTGCTCTGTCATCTTTATGACTACATGATCCAGCATCAGAAGTTGCCATGTCACATTTATATAACTTCCCTGTACATTTCACAACCTGAATGAGAACCCATTCAACATATGCCTGTATGCTACATATATAAATACAAACCGGTGAACTATCATATGAGAATCTACAAACTCAATTTGCTGGACAGAAAATAATTTATCACAATTATATCATAGGAATTAGATCATGTTCTTCAGAAATTGTATTTAGTCACAACCTTTGGTTAATAATTTGGTACCTCTCTTGACAACTAACATTTTGAACGTTATTATGAATAAATGGTAACACAGTTTATTTTTTTACTTTGATGAACTTCACTTCAAATTGAAGTGCCCAAACAAGGCAATAAAATACCAAGTGGCCGAAGGACATAGCAGTGTCCAATGAGCAATCAACAATAGACCACTTATAAAGATGGTCCACAAGGATCAATTCATGAGAACCTATTTTGACTAATACTCAAAAGATCAACTACTGCAAGTAAGGCATTCCATAATTCTGACACCAGAAAGTCTGCCAAGAAGAACCTGAATGTAGCATCACGTATGGTTGTGCCTTGTATTACATCTAGATAAACCGTATTTTTTGCTGGTGAAAGATAAATTGTAAAATGAAGCCAGTAACGGAGAGTTGAAGGAAACCCTTGCTATGGAGTATGGAATTTCCCATTCCAGCTCATGTTTCTCAATAAATGAGAGGAAGACGACAATTGCTGCATCTGGCTTCTTCATTCCTGTAAAGAAATCAACCCAATATGAGGCCATTGCAGACACCTGCAGTGCCCCAGGTCTACCGCGGGAGGAAGGCAGAGAAAAAAGTACAGAAAGCCCAAGTGAACTGCAAAACTCCCCTCGATTAATAGAAAGAAAAGAATAAATATCAAAGTCCAGACACAATATTAGAGAACATATAATATTGTTTCTACTTTCTCTGCCAAGGAATCAACACAACCATAGTCCTAACACAATTATTTCTCTCTATATAAAGTGTAATCATTCAACACTCCTCAAATTCTTCCTTCCTTCCCAGAGCATTTCATTGTGATAGTGTGATTCAAGCCTTCTTTGTTGAAGTTTAATTTATAAAAAACACATGAACCTATTGTTGGGTCACCGGTGCTTGTCACAGGATTCTTGAGTAAGGGGGATGGAAATCAATGGACATACTGATAGCGGGGTAATTCTACAACCGGTTGGGCAATCCATCAGTGAAAGTTCTGCGAATTATGTGAATTTTAACCTTGTTGCTTGCAACTTCATAAAGTTTAGCTCAACATTATGAATTCCAACTCTATGGTTTGTAGCTTCCCGAATTTCAACTCTGCTTCCCCATGGCTTGTGAATGGTACACTAATTAAATTGATTAACCATTACCCCAGGTAAATTAACCTTTACCCCAAAAATAAGAACATAGGAGAATTAACACTCTCTGAATGTATTCCTCGGAAAAAGCAAGCAATTCCTCTAACAATTTTTTTTAATGAATTATACACATAATATTTCAGCAAATAGTTCTTTCACAACTTAACTTAACTTATGGGACAAACAAATCCTTCAGATATTATAACAATTTATATGAGAAGTAGAAATAATGCTTTAAGATAGTATAAGAATTTCTATGAGAAAATAAGATATTATAATAAGGCTTATTCTACACCATCTACTAATGAAATACTAATGTAGATAGTCATAGGTATTTTGCCTTTTCTATGATCAGTAAAAAATGAATTTAGTTAAAATCCCATCTCACCAGAAGCTATTTGATTCTACAATGTGATCCATGAGATCATCGGAAGCTATTCGATTCTACAAGATGCATTCTACAACGTGATCCATGAGATCATCAGAAGCTATTCAATTCTACAACGTGATCCATGAGATTATGATTGAAAATTATATCAAGGTTCCAAGTAATTTAACCCAATTTCACTAATTAGCTAGCAATCTAATAATAGCTAGAAATATTAGATTAAGTCAAATTCGTCGTTATTATGAATTTTCATACCCCAGTTATATCAACCTAATTAGTTTACATGTTCCAGTTATATCAACCAAAATCATAGTATTTAAAGTTCTAGTTTTACTTCATTGAGGTTGTTATTGGTTCTTTAAGGGAAAACACATTTGATTACTTGTTACAATATTTGAATATATACAATGGGTTGGTAGTTTGAGTTTTGGCCAGGGACTACAGGACTCCCATTCATATCTTACAGAACCCGTTACAAGACTCCCATTCATACTATACAAAACTTGAATAACAATCCGACAAGCCAACAGTACCATTAAAATTTTTACATAGAGGTGAACATAACAACTTTACCTACTGAGAACAGAGACTGAACGAATTTGAAACTGGCATATTCCTTAATATCACTTCTAAAAACACACAAAATCCCCTCATACCAAGCATCATAGTTTACCAAACATAAAACATCCTCTGTTGCCACCGTCCAGGTTTATCACATGCGGCTCATTTTGACCCGAGTTTGTCCTCGTTTTCCTCCTCCCTAGAGATTGTGTGCCCGTTCTACAAAGTTTTCACCAGCAAACTATCCCATTTCTTCCAGAGCGGTCCATTTGGAGATTTATGGTGGTAGCTAAGGAAGCTCGTCAGACTCCTTTCATCCCCATACTCTTTAGCATTGTGTTCTCCATTATAGGAGTTGAGGCCTCCTTGCTCCTCGAATCTACCATTTGTTGCATAGTTCCTTAGAGTGCCATTAGCCAGTTCCACGGGTCATGTTGTTGAAGAACAAGCCCATGTCAGCTTCTTTTCAGGATTTCACATGCACTAACCATTTTGATGTGAAAAACGTTTATATGGCAAGGTGCACCTAGTGCAAGAACTCAAAATGGCCTTACCTGCTTGTAACTACCTGACTTGGACAACATCCTCTGCCTCGTAGGGAAACTGCCTCAAAAGCTATGGTTATTATTGAATAATTTCCACTTTGATTAACCGAATGTGTATCATCGAACCTACTAAAAAGCAATCATTATTAATGAAAAATGTCAAATTAGGATCGAGGTACGCCTCTACATGGCCATGTTAATTCTATAGTCCTAATTGCTTTTCCAGACTATACTAAGGCTTCAATGTTAAAGAAATTCATAAATATATTCTAAAAAATTTCATAAATGTAAGGAAATTTTTCCAACTTAAATTAAGTGAAATTCATAAATCTATGCTAAAAATTTCATAAATCTAAGGAATTTTTCTAGCTTAAATTATGTGTCTTTGTTGCTCAAAGTTTCTGCTATCCTTTTTCATCTCTTTCTCTTTCAAATATCCATCCTTTCTTTCCCATATAAAAGGTGGTGACAATACCAGCGAAATCACTAGGAAACAATGTTATTTGCATACTGAAATGCCCAAATAAATATGTCCCCTTCCATTCAAATCCAACACCGGTTTAACCTATATTTCATCTAACTTGGTTATCCCGATTGATTGATAGAAAGATGGTACGACCCATAAATATGTAGAAAGATTTGGAATCTGTAATAAAGCTTACCAAATTGTTTATGGAGGAGAAACTTGGCTTCCTGACCGTCATGGAATTGATTGATGTGGTTTGCACCCTAGCTGGAAACATATTGTTGTGGGAGGGCACACTCATTGGCCCATCCAAGCCAAGACAATATAATGGAGTAGGAGAATAAGAAACATACCCAAAAACTGAGCAATTATATTTTAAGAGGCCACTAGATAACTCTTCTCTTAGTTGCCTGAAACTGTTCGACAAAGCCACCATTTTGCAACGCTTCTACGACAACCTCACGCTCTCCACCTAGAAAAGCACGACTTATTTCACTGTGTATGAGTGATTATTTCAATTTTTTCCTGGAACACGCCTTTCAATTGATGGGTGGAGCCTTTTACTGTGTAAGAGGGTGTGATTATTTCATTTTTTATGGAACGCCCCCTTCAAATGTTGGACGAAGCCTTTTACTATGTAAGTGTTTGATTATTTCAAAATTTTCCTGCAACACGCCCTTCGCCCTTCATGTGATGGACTAAGCCTTTTACGCCCTTCACGCCCTTCATGTGATGGACTAAGCCTTTTACGCCCTTCACGCCCTTCAATTGATGGATGGAGCCTTTTAATGTGTTGAGTGTTTGATTATTTCAATTTTTTCTTGGACCACGCCCTTCAAGTGATGGATGGAACCTTTCATTGTGTATGAGTGTTGGACAGATTAATTATTTCATTTAAATTGGTAAATGTAATGGAAAACGCCCTTCAACTGGCGAACATAGCCTTTTACTATGTATGAGCGTTGGGAAGGCTAATTATTTCCTTTAAATTGGTTAATGTAATGGATGGATCATATTAGTTAAGGACCTGGCTTTCTCTGAATGTGTTTTCTTTTTTCCTTTTGGTTTTTATGTCGTATTGGTTTCGTTGCCAGTGCTAGGGATATAGTGTATGGTTTTACGTTTTGTGGGGAGGGATTTCGCATTTCGAACGCCTGTAAAAGACTAAATTCATGTGTCAAGATGAATGTTTCCCTCACAACTAATCCATGACATATTTGTTTATGGCAATTATGGCAATGATTATAGCTAGCCACTACCAGCCAAAGCAGCCTAGTCCTGGCTAAGGGTTGGCAGAAATGAGAATTGGTTGATTTTCTCTCTTTCTATTTCAACCAATTTTCCTCTGTTTCCGTTTGTATCAAGTTTCCTTTGTTTTTTATTTTTGCACCAAGAGAAGCGAGTGTTCTCAACCCAGTATGGGGAAGATCCTGTCACGTTATGTTAGCCGACATAACAAAAAAACATTATTGTGGATTCATATATTTATATAGTTTCCACTCAACCCAAAATCAATTCACCAAATAATAAAACTAAATGAAAAGTAATTAAAAGATTCTTGTTAAACTAGTATTTACCACTAAATTGATCAAAATGTTTGAGGTGTAATTTTTTATGAACATTTAAAAATTTAAGGTAAAAATAACTTACACCTAAAGAAATTGGATCCCTCTGGGTGCTTTCTAGATCCAAATTTAAGATGGATCTATGCTGGTTTTACCAATTTTCCAGTTTTCATGTTAATTTCAACGGTTTCTCCATAAAAAAAACTTTATCAAGAGCGATTGAATGAATTTATAATGTCCATATTCATACTGTACTGAGTTTTGGAGGAAAACTAAAAGTTAATTTTGGGTAAACCCCTCCATTTCATTAGTACTAACTCCATTAGCGCTGCACCTTTTCATTACACTTTATCTCTCACCCTAATGTTTTATACAAAAAAAAACATTGTTATACATGTGCATATAGCTAAATCGGAAAACCATGACTAATTTAACTCTAATTTAACTCTTCCACTTTTTTTTATGGCAGTCTCCGCCATTTCAACACTAAAAGCATTGCACCCAACCATGATTGCGCTATATGCCAAAGTGCTTAGTGTTCTCTTACAAAACCCTAGTTTTGGACATTAAGCCCTCGTTACAAAACAAAAAGCGCTGCTCTTAAACTTCGTTTTTTGCGAATGTGACCAAGACTTTTTTTTTCAAGCGTATGTGACCAAGACTTTACAACCATACTCCTGTCGCAACGCGCAAAGGTGTCTTACCATAACCTTGCCCTTCGCATATGACCAATGCACCTTGACCATAGTCTTACTGCATTCCAAAAAACCCAATTCTGTTCCTTTGACTCTGACTGCGACGTACCCTGCTGTCCATCGATCAAAATGATGTTTGATCTCAACCTTTGGCTATGCAAACTCCTTATCAAGACCCCTCTTCACCATTGATTTTCCTTGTAACGCACATACACGGTCGATTTAACTGTGTAAGACTTATAATAACCTCTGCGCAGCAAGCAGACTTAGTTTCTGCCCTCATACGTGCTAGGCACGACCCCAATATCGATCTGCCTGCAATTCTTGTAATATGCACATGAATTCTTATCAATTCAATTAGAATTCCACTGGACACAAACAATATAATGTAGATTAAACTAGAATCGTTTCCAATAAGGAATAAACTTTGATCAACAATTCCTTTGTGCGTAAAACCATTATGCAGACTGTGGTTTCTCTGTGTAAATTAATAATTTAGACAATGTAATTGTAAACTTCACAATTTATACACAGGAAATCAATTTCAAATACCAAGAAACCTTCTCAAGCTTATTTTTTTCTCAAAAAATCAATACATTCAGAGATTCATGTCTCTATGCATGCTCCAGGAATTTAAATTCCGAGCTCCCCTCTCATCTATACTCCAAGCTTCCTCGAGCTATTTAAGCTCTAGTGAGCTACGTAAAAACTCCAATGAGCTAACCAAACAGCTCTGCCAGCCAATTGCTCCAAAAGCCACTCGTAGGCATTCAATGATACTATTCTTTTCAGTTTCATTAATACGTTTTCCACTGTAGAATATTAATGAATTATAATCAACTAATCATGGTTTTGGTTAAGAGAGGTTTATATCAACCTGTGTAAGCATTGAGAAGTACAATCAAAATGGAGGTAAATGTCAATGAAACTGAAAAATTACCAAAATATCAACCTTTATGCAAGTGAACATTGGATTCTTGGAACAGTTCCAAAATTAAAGTTAATTGAATAAAACAGAAAAATAAAGTTAATAAATACAAAACATAATGATTGATCAGAAAGGGCTATATAGACAAAACAATAAATATTTTGCATTATTTATAGCTACAATGGAGTTTCTCACAAAACAGAGTTCTTGATCATAAGAGGACTGCATGGACAAAACAATAAATATTGCATCATTTATAGCTACACTCTTAAATTTCTATAGAGTGGGATTTTTCTAACAATTTTGGCATCGTCAATATTTTAACCAAACTAACAGTTTTCAGACTGTTGTGAAAAAAACAGTGCTTTTACGCAGAAATCCCTTTTAGTGAGTTACAGTTTCATCCAAAACAATCGGAACATAGATAATGCCGGTTCAACAAAAGAAGTATTTCCAATCTTCCATGCAGAGGGATGGGTGTATCCGTTTGCAATGTTAATGAGTTGTTCCCGTTTTAATTGCCACGGAAAACTATGTTGGCAATAACAATTATGAACAGCTTGAACAATTAAACTTTCAAATTTAAACAATTAACACCAACAATAAATAAATAAATCCATTATCAAAATCAAGTATCTTCAAGATAATTTATATTTGTTTTAAGATCATTAAATGGATTTTAAATATTAACGGATCATAAATTAACGACCAAAATTAAGAATTCCAAGGATACAATTTCTCAGAAATCATTTGAGTTTATAAGATTGCATTGAAGATTAAGGCCAAGTTGGCAAAGAAAACCCCACTTACCTTTTTCAGTCGTCTCCATAATTGTGGTGAAGCTTAAAATTTCTGTAAGCCAAAAGAAAAGAGATTAAATAATGCAGAGCCAAAGAATATTAATGTAAGGTCTGAAACAGACAAAACTAATACTTGAAACTAATACTGGAAATCTTGTTCAAAAGCTTGTGACCATTACGCCCTGTATCATTTTATTACAGACCGTTCGTTAGAAGAACGGTTCTGGCTATAAGACCCTCATTACTCCTGCTGAATCCATGTTGCTTGCGTAGGCAAGTGCTGTTGGAAAAATGTAATTATTCGTAGATCTGGATTTGATCTCCAGCCGACTCTGTCAGAGTCTGAACAACCCACGATCTTGTCTGTCAGTCTGACAAGAAGGAAAAGTCAACAAGTAGGCAGCGTAACTCAGTCGAATTTATTTCAGAAGTTAAGTTGTTAGGTAGATAGTTATTGCAGTGTTTAATGCAAAGTAAGTCGGCAAGTAAGTCGGTTTATGCTGTAGCAATCTTCAGGTTGTCTATAAATAGAAGAAGCATTTTGTAATTTAGTTTACACAGACACACAGACGAACACAGGAACACAGACAGAAAAAGGAAAAGATACAAGCAGAGGAACTCAGGGTGAGAAAGAGAAGTTGAAGCTCAAGCTTCTGTGCATTTGATTTAGCCGTAGAGCTGAAGCTCTGTAGACGGACGAGTTTGTAACAGACAAGTTTGTATTACTTTGTATTTCCGCCTAGTTAATATATGAAATAGTTTGTGGTTGAATTCATGATTACTTGGCCGCTCATGTTTCCAGATTTACTTCTGTAAATGTCTTTTACTATTACTGATAAGTAAAAGAACAAGAACCCATAAAAATCTCACCGCGTGAAAGTTCCAGGTTTTACCGCACTTTGTTCGGCTCAAATATTCCTACATATTTGGGCATATGTTTTCCATAAGTTATTTGGATTTGTAAATGTGGTCATTTTACTTCATCTTACGCACAGGTAAAAAGCATTTGTAAAATTCTTAAGTCTTTAGACTAAGAATCATATTCTATCAATCTAGTTGCATCAAGCACCAAACTTGATCGCAGAGAAGTTGATCGCATCAGGCATCAACTTGATCGCAAAAGAAGTTGATCGCAGATAAGTTGATCGCATCAACTTGACTCCCGCATCAACTTGATCGCAGATAAGTTGATCGCACCAAATTTGATCGCATCAACTTGATCGCAGATAAGTTGATCATACCAAATTTGATCGCATCAACTTGGTCGCACCAACTAGCTTGGTCGCAGTAAAAAGTTGGTCGCAGTAAAAAGGGTGGTCGCACTAAAAACAGGTCGGAGTTAAAAAGTGAAAATTATTTTCTTTTAAAATATTGACTGAGCGCTAAACCCAAGTTTAGTGGGCTCGGTTTTGGCTATCTGGTATCAGAGCAAGGTTATATCAGAGCGAGGTTTATAACAGCCCAAGATTTTAGGAAAGAAATCTTGTCTTAAAAAGTGGAAATTAATTTTCTACGGAAAGTTAATTAAATTTTTTTTAAAATGGCTTCCACTTCCGGTTCACTACAACCTCCAAGTTTTACAGGAAAGAATTATGAATATTGGTCTTTAACAATGAAGGATTTTCAGAGGACAAGATGTCTGGGAGATAGTCCAGCATGGTTATGCAGAACCAGCAGACATGACAGCATATAACAATCTCACACAGGCTTAGAAAGATGCCTTGAGAGAACAGAGAAAGAGAGATGGAAAAGCTCTGTTTTTCATACATCAAGCTATGCATGAGAGCATACTCCCAAGAATAGCAGCATCGACTAATGCCAAGGAAGCATGGGATACATTGGAGACTGCCTATCAAGGTTTAACCAAGGTAAATACATCCAAGCTGCAGATTCTGAGAAAAGATTTTGAATCTCTGTGCATGAAAGATTCAGAGAATGTAGACACATTCTACACCAGAGTTGTTGGGTTGATAAACCAACTGAAATCTCATGGAGAACCCGTATCAGACCAAAGGGTTGTTGAAAAAATTCTCAGAAGTCTTCCCCCAAGATTTGAAAATTTGGTTGTGACCTTAGAGGAACACACAGACATGTCAACATTCAACATTGATGAGCTGCAAGCTTCACTCATCAATCATGAACACAGAATCAGCAGATCACAGACATCACTGGAAGGTGCATTTGCAGCACAGCCATCCATAAGCCGTGGTAGAGGCAGGGGGAGAAACAACTTCAGAGGCAGAGGAAGAAGTTCTTCAAGAGGAGGACGAGGCAGAAGTCCTGCAAATGTCAGTGGCAGAGGAGATAACCAGAACCCAAATCAGCCAAGTGGCCAGAGGTTTGATAAATAAAAAATTCAATGTCATTACTGTAAGAAGTTTGGTCATTATGCATATGAATGCAGGAAGAAACAATATGACCAAGGAAGACAAAGCCCAAGTCAGTCGACCAGCACCGGCACTTCGACAGGTACAATGTTAATGGCATCGACATCTCCACTTGAATGCAATGCTGTTCAAGAAAGTCCACATGACATATGGTACTTAGACTCAGGATGCAGCAACCATATGACTGGTAATTTAGATCTATTTTCTAGTCTAGATACTTCAGTTAAAACTGATGTTACACTTGGAAACAATGTCCAAGTCACTGTCTTAGGAAAAGGCACTGTTGATATTATAACCAAACAGGGGGAGAGTAACTATATCCCTGATATCTATCATGTTGATGGTCTGAAACATAATCTGTTAAGCATTGGACAGTTGTTACAAAAGGGCTATAGAGTCTACATGGAAGATGAACACTGTTTGATCAAAGACAAGCGTCCAAGCGACCAGCTGATAGCAAAAGTGCTAATGACAAGCAATCGCTTGTTTCC
>LPNX010432765.1:93620-160675 GCA_001517045.1 Pseudotsuga menziesii | reverse complement strand
TCAAGCACCAAACTTGATCGCAGAGAAGTTGATCGCATCAGGCATCAACTTGATCGCAAAAGAAGTTGATCGCATCAACTTGATTGCAGATAAGTTGATCGCATCAACTTGACCGCCGCATCAACTTGATCGCACCAAATTTGATCGCATCAACTTGATCGCACCAAATTTGATCGCGTCAACTTGGTCGCACCAACTAGCTTGGTCGCAGTAAAAAGGGTGGTCGCAATAAAAACAGGTCGGAGTTAAAAAGTGAAAATTATTTTCTTTTAAAATATTGACTGAGCGCTAAACCCAAGTTTAGTGGGCTCGGTTTTGGCTATCTGGTATCAGATCAAGGTTATATCAGAGCGAGGTTTATAATAGCCCAAGATTTTAGGAAAGAAATCTTGTCTTAAAAAGTGGAAATTAATTTTCTACGGAAAGTTAATTAAAAAAATTTTAAAATGGCTTCCACTTCCGGTTCACTACAACCTCCAAGTTTTACAGGAAAGAATTATGAATATTGGTCTTTAACAATGAAGGCTTTATTCAGAGGACAAGATGTTTGGGAGATAGTCCAGCATGGTTATGCAGAACCAGCATACATGACAGCATATAACAATCTCACACAGGCTCAGAAAGATGCCTTGAGAGAACAGAGAAAGAGAGATGGAAAAGCTCTGTTTTTCATACATCAAGCTATGCATGAGAGCATACTCCCCAGAATAGCAGCATCGACTAATGCCAAGGAAGCATGGGATACATTGGAGACTGCCTATCAAGGTTTGACCAAGGTAAATACATCCAAGCTGCAGATTCTGAGAAAAGATTTTGAATCTCTGTGCATGAAAGATTCAGAGAATGTAGACACATTCTACACCAGAGTTGTTGGGTTGATAAACCAACTGAATCATATAAATCTGAGTTAGTTGTTAAATATAAATCTTCATATTTAGGGGGCAACCTTTCTGCAAATGAAGTCTCTTCCGTTAACCACACAACTTGACCGTGTTTCTATCTATTTTTTGTAATATTTTGTAGGGTGCTTATCTACCACAGTCTTATGTATCTAAACTTGTGTAATGTAATTCACTTGAAAATATAAGCCTGTGCTAAGCCGTCCATGAATATTCAACTGCCCAAGACTCCTCTGACCAGAATATAATTTATTTTATCTCTCAGACCATGACAGTAAATGAGTTTTGAGAATATTTTAAAGCTAAACCGTTATCTGGATTAGGCTACAGAGTGCGCAGCTCATCGACTGAGCGGAAACCGGAACATCCCCTGAATTAAGATTGTATGCCCCCATTCTGCAGTTCTATTTCAGACCACAAGGGCCTGTGCTCAAATTCAACCGCGGTTTAAAAGAATGGGTGTATATGGAGATCAAACCAGTGAATCCATGAGGGAAAACCTTTGGAAAACCATAAAATGAAAATAGAACAAAAAAAATAAAAATAAAGGGGGAAGAGAGAGAAATAAGTGAATGATTACCAAAAGGCTCTCGAGAGCGCTCGGAGGCTCGCAATAATTGCGGAAAAGATGCATAAATCCTCTTATTTCTTCGACCCCATGGTTTCCCGATGAAAATATGACGGCCTTGGTTGGCCCTCGGATCTCCGAAACTTGCCCGACGTCGTCCTGGCAATTCATGTCGAGAGTTTTGAAGATATCTTAGTGGGCGGACATTGTTGTCTTCGTGCTGCTTGATTCAGACATACCGATGCTGGCGCTCTCACCCATAAACTCTTCTTAGCATGAATGTATTCGTAACCTGAACATATTGCTAATCACTTCATGTACTGCTGTTGCTTTTCCAATTTCCTGCCAATACCAGCGATTATGATTTTGGTGGAATTCAACCTGTAAATTTCTGACTGGAGAAATTTGAATCCTAAAAGCAAAGATTTGATATTACGTTGTTATACTTCCGTTTTGTGAGGGATGTACCTCCGCGAGTTATGTTGTAGAGGAATATGGAGAGTGCAGCCCTGGTATGAAACCCCTTATTCTTTTCAACTTCACATCTGTTTTCCCTCAACACCTCCAAAGATCCCAATGTTTCCAAACTTGGCAGCTCTTCGACTCATGAAAAAGCTCAATAAAAGCCTCCCTGGAGCTGAGCTAGCGGCAGCCATCGATTACAGTTTCCATTGTATTGCCTTGCCTGGTAGGAAAACAATTCTGTCCGATTTGATGTTAAATGCAAATTGGCCAGGCAGGGGAAACGCATTGTCCGAGGCGGTGGAAAACTTCAGCGAATAGCGGGTAAACCAAAAAACCAACAGATCGAGAAGACCACACATGAAAACTAACAGACAAACATCAAACACGTGCCAGCATCTAATTCGAGCTACAGCATCTAATTCGAGCTATAGACGATGAAAAGGAATAGTTGTCTTCCGAACTTCTTCGGAGAAAAACGCCTAACGGCGTAAAAATTAAAGTTGTATAGAGGTAAGCCTGAGAATTTGGAAACATAAGTACCCTTAGTTGCAGTTGATTAGTTAAAGTACATTTTGGGAGTAAGCTACGGAAGGGACGATTTTTCCCGGCAACAATCGTCGCACCTCCGGCCACTGGACCTGACTTCCCGGGTCCCATTCACTCACCGTTGCTGCCACCCCGTTCGCAGTCCCTCCGTTGCGCTCCCGTCTTCGTTACACCCTCCACCGTCAGTCGCTGTCTCCACCTCCTCGAAGTCCCACTCCACCCTTGCAATTAAGACTCCACCCACTCCCTCTGTCTCGGGCTTCCCAATCCCGCTATGATTCAAACTTCAGACTCCACCCACTCCCTCCGACAGTTACTCAGCAGCTTGACATCCTCTGGGTTTTTTTGCTCTTCTCCATTGCGTTTTTTTGCTTTTCTCCATTACAATGAACATATACACACAGGTTCTGACCACTTGTCCATTACAATAAACAGATACACACAGGTTCCGAACATATGGATAACACATATTCCAAAAGCGAAAATGATTTCAAATTCCTACCTTCTCGCATCATATTCAACACAGCAGATTCCGCACCTATGACTGCTTCCACCATTTCCTTTCTTCATGTTTCTCCCTTCACAGAAATACCAGAAGACCCGACTCGCAAGATGTTGGAGAAGTGAGAGAGTCGGAGGGGGTTTCGAAAATGCGAGGCAGGGGTTCGATCCCGCAACAGCTGAGCAGCAGCAAGGGCTCGGGTACGTTTTTTGGGGAGAAGGTGAGTTCGAATTCCAGGAATAGAGTGTTTGTGGCAATGAATGGGTCTAAAGAATCCAAGCACGCTCTCTTGTGGGCGCTGTCGCATGTTGTGAATTATTTCAATACAGTCACTCTCTTGAGCGTCATTGATGATCAGAATAATCCCAACTTTATGTGCATAGGTGATTATTATGTGTGCATTCTGGTTATCTCGATGTAATTGTGGTAGTTAAATGTGTTCTGAGTTTTTTTTTAATGTCCGTTGTAAATTATTACTCCTCAAGAGCGATTGGTTTGGGAATGAAAATTTCTGCCATCTTGGCAAAGGGTAGCGATAGCGAAGCTCCAATTATTCTTCTGTTACTTTTTGTTGGCCACGCAGTTGGGATGCTTATTGCTTTTGTTTTAGGCCGAGAATGTGGATGTAGCTTCTTTAAATCACTGTCCCAATTGCTCTTGGATGATGTAACTAGAAATGGTCCTCATGAGCAGTTCTTTAGGCTGCCTCTACTTAAACAAGTGCTAAATCTCAGAATCATTTTATCAGGTATTTTGAATTTGAAATATACTAAGAAAAAAGATCTAGATGAGCCTATCTATCAGAAGGATATTGGAACTAATGCTCCACGCAGAGCTCTTGGTGGTTTCACTGACGGATTTTGTGGTGTTTCTTGCCTGAAATCCAACCAGCCTCCTTATAACAAACACCACCATATTTGCTAACAATTTGTCCAATAAAATTGGATCCTCAGATAATTCATTTGCTGACTCATGGCCATCCAGCTTAGGAATTTTCCTATCTCCAGTGCAGACAACAATGTGGAAAGTATATTGAGTACAAGCATTGGATCCTGCTCATGTACAGATTTTGATTGAATGTGCATAACCAAATCCATCCTAGGTCCATTTGAACTTTTAGTGTTGTCTGTCATTGAACAGGTTATTTTCTATTTAGATATTCAACTGCAAGTGTTATTGTTGTGGATTTCTCTTACTGTAAGAAAAGGTGAATTGCATTAGTGTTGTGCTTGTAAATATTATGTACTGTGGCAGTTAGATGCAATCTGTAAAAATATTATGCTTGAATGTTTATGGCTTTTCTTTATTTGTATACAGTTTTATGAGTGGTCATTCTAAATGGAGCCTTCAAATTTTTTAGCAGAACATATTCATATATGGCTTATATTTAATGCGTATCACTGCAATCTGGAATATGTTATTGGCCTAATTTTAGAATGCTAAAGTTTTAACAAAATTTTACCAACATATACTTTAAATAGAGTATCTACCATAAATATGTTAACACGCAATGTGTATTGTCGACAAATATTGTTTTACCTTGCTAGATATTGCTATGGAGTTTTTCATCAGGTTCAAAAAGGCACAATCATGGAAAAATATCACTACAAACATGTACCAGTAAGTGTGATCAATGTAAGTTTGGTGCAGGTATGGGCCTAATTTCTGCGTGTTGTTTTAACAAAATTTAGCCCACCTATATTTTAAATAGAGTATCTACCATAAATTTGCTAATAGGGATTTGGGTATTTCCCACCAAATACTGTTTTGCATTGCTGGATATTGCTATGGAGGTTATTCATCGGATTCAAAAAAGGAATAATAATGTAAAATAATACTATAAACATGTATGAGTCAGCGTGATTAATGTAACCTTGCAAGTAGGGATTACTATGAAAGTGAAGGTTTTCTGATAAATCCAGTATTACATAGGAATGCAGGTCAATAGGAATTTTGAATAACTTGAGCAAATATTCCTGTATCCTAAAATTTGTCTTGTTTTTGCATGTACCAGCTTTCACAGATAAAACATTAAAGAATCCATATATTCCCACATGATGGACTTAATGTAGAATTAATCTCTTTAAATAGATATTGGTTATAGTGGCATAAATTCTTTAAAAAATGATTGAACAAAGGCGATAAAACGTAATGAGATTTATATCCTTGCAGCTTCAGGGTTAACGACGCACTGAAACACATGCAGACATGCATGCATTGAAATATCGATTGCAAATTATTGTCATTATATAGCTTTTGTATTTTTAAATTTATTACCTTGATAAATAAATATGAGCAATATCTACAATATAATATATAGCAGACAACGTAAATTTTCAAATTGTTTCATTAAAATAGATCGAAAAATATAATGTAAAATTAAAAAATATTGAGGAAGTTCCGTCATTATTTTTTCACCATTAGTTACAAGATTTATTTCAGATTGACGATGGGTTGTTGGGAGTGTGGAGGTAGATTTAGATTGAATAATGTGTAGAGATTGGAATGGTTGTAATATGTAGGTAACTGGTCAAAAGGAGGAATGATTGCTTTGGTTTTTATGTGAATTGGATTAATAAGGTGATAGGTGTTGTAAATTGGTAGGAAAATTGATTTAAACGAGAATGAATTAGAAGTAATAGATTGGATGGATAGAGCATTTAGGGAGTTGTTAGGATGAGGTACATGCCCATAAAAAAGTAGCATAGTGTCAATAATATGGGAGGGAAAGAGACTTGCAAACAAGGAGAATTTCCAAGTTTACGCTTACTTGTAGATAGATTGATAAACGTTGGAGGTTAACAAGTGGTGAGGTGAAGATCAGCCTTCGTTGAAGATGTTCAACAAAATGCAAGTTGTCAAAGTTGGTTATTGTGTTATAATAAGCAAGTTTGTGGCACTTTACACAAGTAACACATTGGTTGCTTGACAGTGCTTGAATCACTGATAAGTGGGTGTACAGACATTGGTAGCTTGAGAGTGATTATAGTATAAGTGAGTGTATAGACATTGGTAGCTTGAGAATGCTTGAATTACTAATAAGTAGGTGTAGTGGGTTGATGATGCTTGAGAATTATTTTATACTCTCAAGCAAAGATGGTATTATTCAATTAATTCATAGCTCTAAATATCAAGAGGAAATGCATTCTTTTAGACAGGTTCAGTTATGATGCTAAATGTCAAGAACAAATGCATTCTTTCCAATACATTCCAATATAGTGTTAAGTGAAAATTAGACGAGTTCCATTTTTCCAAAGTGAAAGCATGAACATTCCATTATAAAGATAAATATCAAGAGCAAATGCATTCTTTCCACGTGTGAGCATGAACATGATTGTATATATGAAGGAGATTGACTACATGAGTGTGGTTACCAATTTATGTTTGTCCATCATCACAGCATGGATATATTTGTCCACCACACCATATGGATGAAAACAATAGAAATGTTAGTTGAGTATGAAGTAAAGACCAAAGATATTTTCCAAAACTAATTGATATGAGAAAATCATGATTAAATACTATAGATGAAGCAAGATAAAAATGGAACCAAACATGTAAAGAGAAAATGTACTTTTCATTTCTTAGAATTGAGAATCAATAACACCAAATATGCAATGATTATTATGCCTAGTAAAGGGAAAACTTGAAATAAATCCAAATTGATAGAGTCCCAAGCCTATAATGGATTGAACAAATGAGTATATAACCTATGTGTGTAAAATGTTGTATTAATGATGATGTCTAGTGTATAGGAATTAATATGGTCTTTTGACATCTTAATGTGCAATTATGGATCGTGTAAGGGAGTGCAAAATGCAATATACACTAGGATATGCTTTCAGGGAGTGCAAAATGCAATATACACTAGGATATGCTTTCAGGGAGTGCAAAATGCAATATACACTAGGATATGCTTTGTTATATTTGAAGCATTTTAGTCTATGGTTTATGTCGAAGTATATATTGCATTTAATGTTGCCTTGCTTAATGCTTATTGATTGCTATCTTGATGCATGTTGGTTCCAAAGAAATTGTTGTGCATTGTGATGGAATATTTCTTTAGAACAATGTACTTCACATTTAAATTTTTAGCACAAGGTGTTTTGCGGAGCATAGTCTCCATGGAAGAATAGTTAAATGTTATTCTTCAATCCATTGGCCTTCTAAAGATAGTTGTAGATTGGTTTATTGGATATAATGGTGCCTAAAACTTCTAAATTATGTCAATGAGTATATTGGAATAGTGGACAATGTAGAAGTCATAGGTTGTCTTTGGCAACTGGCAACTTTAGTCTCACAACCATGCTTGTGATTGATAACCAAATACACTATTACAAATATGACATCCACTTCTTATGCCTATATTTCTCCACCTTGGCAAGAATGGAAGAGGCCTATGATCAAATTGTATAATTGTCTCCTTACCAAGGATGTAATGACACTACTACCAAATTGCTTGAACAATGGCACAAAACTTCTCATTGTATGCAAAGTACCAGTGCATAATATCACCAAAAGTATCTAAGTGAAAATAGTTGGGGTGCTCACGAGGAAAACTCCCATGGAAAACTCTAAGTATAGATCTTGATCTTGAATCATACATTGATATTAGGGATGGAAAAAGTTGGTAAAGTGGAGTTGGTGCTTCGATTCTTCAAAGGCCTTTTGATGTTTCTTGATCCATTGAAGGACTAATTTATTATCATTAAATCTCAAATACGCTTAAAAGACTAGCTTATGTGTGAAGAACCCAATGCAAATTTACAATAAAAACTAGCAAGGCCAAAGAAGCTACAGAGTCATATAATGTTTTGAGTATGGAATCAATCTCTAATGGTGGTGATCTTTCCAAGATAAACTTGTATACCATACTCATTAAAGGCCATGGAAGCTAGATAATGATATAAAGTTGAGAATGTGATCAATATTTAATGGTGTTCATCTTTGATCTTTACAAGATTAACTTTGTAAACCATACTTGTCAATATTGAAGCCCACATATTCAATCTTCATCATCACAAAGGGACACCTATCAAGGTGAGTTTGGAGATTCTAACGCTAAAGATTTAGCTAGACTTGTTGCATATGCTCCAAGTATTCCTCCCATGTGCAATTTTATATGAGGGTGTCATCCATGTATACAAACACCAACATGCACAAGATATTGTTCATTAGGAAAATGTACATGGTAGTAGCATTGGTCAAGACATGCTCTGGGGATTCCTCCCATGTATAATTGTATACAATGGTATCATCCATGTATACAAACACCAACATGCACAAGATATTGTTCATCACACACATGCACATGGTAATAGCATTTGTCAAGATGAAGAGCTTAAAAAACCATTTTCATAATCCATCTTTGATTTGGGTGTGATCTTCCACAATGATAATTGAACTTACAAGCTTAACTTTGTAAACCATACTTGTTAATATTGAAGCCCACATATTCAATATTCATCATCACAAAGGGCCCCTAGTTGTCTCCTATGATTTTTGGTTTGGGACCAAGCAGGTTGATGCATGTAGGGTTCCTGGTTTGGTGTGTGCATTCTCGGTCGATACGGGACAATGTGTCCCTTCTCTGTTGTACTGTGGTTGTCATTTCCCTTTCTCTGCTAAACTGTGACTGTTGTAGCATGACTGTGGTTCCCTATCCTAGCTGAGCTATGACTGTGTCAAACCCTATATGATAGGTCAATGGTGGTGTTAAGTTTGCTAGAGGGAGATATGACTTTTCCCCTGTTGGAACTCCACCTCGGCTGGAACTCTACCCTAACTGGATTTCTTTGTCTTGTAGAACCCATCTACTAGGGTATTGTATGTAACAATATTAGGAGCTTGTTGTTTGCTCATCATTTGGATGAAAATCTTGACCTCAATCTCGATTTTGTCATTCCTGCAAATCCCTTTGATGTGGCTATTGAAGCTTACGATGTCTAGAATATATCCCTGTGCTTACATTCCTTCAAACACTTTGAATGCAATGAGATTAAAAGTATGGAAAGAGTGTTGGGCGCTTGAGATCATCTTCTTACATATGGAAAGGGTTGTCTTCGTCAAACCCTAGATGATAGGCCAATGGTGGTGTTAAGTTTGCTAGAGGGAGTTGTGACTTTTCCCCAGCTGGAACTCTGCTCTGGCTCGAACTCTGCCCCGGCATTCATGCCCTAGCTGGAACTCTACCCTCGGCTGGAACTCTACCCTCAATCGAAACTCTGCCCTCGGCTGGAACTATGTCTTGGCTAGAACTTTGCCCTAGCTGGAACTGTGCCCCAGTTGGAACTATGCCCCAGCTGGAACTTTGCCCATCCAGCATTACTAATGTAGAACTGTGAAGATTCCAAATATCTATGAAGATGTTTCTTACATCCCGGTGGGAACACTTCTAAAAGCTTATCTCAGCCAAACCCTAGTGAAAACGTTGCACTTTAGGAGTGCTAGCTTGTGTGGAAACATGTACCTCATAATCAGGTGACCAGTTCCCCCACTTTTTGCACCTGATGATTATTCAACCTTCCACATAAGGTAACAACCTCCTAGGTAAGTGCACAATGCTTGCACTCTATCAATGGTAAAGTATCCACTCTAACCAAACCATCGATATGTGCATCCAACATTACCAACGTAGAACTATGAAGAATCCAAACATCTGAACATCTAAATATCTGTTAGGGAAGAGTTTCAGCTGAGGGAAAAGTTATAGTCAGACTAGAGTTCCAGCAGGGCAAAGTTCCAGCCGGGGCATAGTTCCAGTGGGGCAAAGTTCCAGCTAGGCCAGAGTTCCAACTGGGGCAGAGTTCCAACCAAGGCAGAGTTCCAACAAGGGCATGGTTCCAACAATAGAAGGGTTCCTGTGAAGTTCTTATTCCTTCCAATAAAGTTCAGGCATTGTTGAACGTACTTCCTATGAGTTATTGAGCTAGCAGATATTTAGAGATTTGGAATCTTCACAATTCTACGTTGATAATGTTGAATGGGAAAAATTCCAGCCGGGGCACAGTTCCAGCTAGGGAAAATTTCCAGTCAGGGCATAGTTCCAGCCGGGTAGAGTTCTAGTAAAATGGTATGTGGAAAGGCCTAGAAGAGTTCCTCCAATTGATAATCCTAAAGTAAGGAATGGTTATTGAGATGCAATTGGAACGATGTACAATGAGGAGGAAGGGGGAAAGCTTCGTATTGAATTTGTTTAGTTTGCAGTTATTAGCAACCCCTTTAACAAGCCCCATGCTCAAGCAAATCTCATAGATCTATCAAGAAAACAGACTTACCTCTATAAGAGAGGAGAAGTTAGTTATGGACAGTTCCTTACGTCTTGAGCATACGAATACACCAAAGTATTTGAAAGGTCCAGCAACATGGTGGGATATTGATCCAAAGGATGATGCACAAGCAGATAAGGGACCTGATGAGATACAACTCAAGTTGGTTGGTGTGTCATTTAGCATGATTGGAAATACAAATATTTTTTATTTAGATAGCTCAATACGTTCGACAATGCATGAACTTTATTGGAAGGAACTCTTCCCTCACAAGAATCCTGCCTTGATTGGAACTCTATCCTGGCTAGAACTGTGACCTGGTTCGAAATATACCCTCGCTGGAATTCTGCTCTGACTGGAAATCTACCCCGCTGGAACTCTACCCTGACTGGAACCTTGCCCCTGGCTGGAACTCTGTCTCCTTGAGAATCTAAATATCTAAAAATCTTCTAGCTCAATACGTTCAATAATGCATGAACTTTATTGGAAGGAACTCTTCCCTCACAGGAATCATGCCCCGGTTGGAACTCTGCCCTAGCTGGAACTGTGACCTGGTTGGAACTCTGCCCCGACCGAAACTCTACCTCGACTGGAACTATGCCCTATTGGAAATCTGCCCTGACTGGAACCTTGCCCTTGGTTGGAACTTTGCCTCCTTGAGAATCGAAATATCTAAATATCCGCTAACTCAATATGTTCGACAATGCATGAACCTTACCCCTGGCAACGTTGTAACCGGGGCAGAGTTCCAACCAAGGCAGAGTTCCAACTAGGGCAGAGTTCCAGCTAGGGGAGAGTTCTAGCCGGGGCATAGTTCCAATCGAGGCAGAGTTCCAGTCGAGGCAGAGTTCTAGCTGGGCAGAGTTCTAGTCGAGCCAGAGTTCTCTTCGGGGCAAAGTTCCAATCGAGGCGAAGTTTCGACAGGGTGGAAATGACATAAGCAATACCACCATTGAGGTTGAGGTTAATCTTTTCATCCAAATGATGAGCAAACAACAAGATCCTAAGTTCCATGTGAGGCAGATTTCCATGCGAGGCAAAGTTCCATTCGGGGAAAAGATCCATGCAGGGTAGAGTTCCAGATGGGGCAGAGTTCCAGCTGGGGCAGAGTTCTAGGTTGGAAATATGCCCTGACTGGAACCTTGCCCTTGGTTGGAACTTTGCCTCCTTGAGAATCGAAATATCTAAATATCCGCTAGCTCAATATGTTCGACAATGCATGAACCTTACCCCTGGCAACGTTCTAACTGGGGCAGAGTTCCAACCAAGGCATAGTTCCAACTAGGGCAGAGTTCCAGCCAGGGTAGAGTTCTAGCCGGGGCATAGTTCCAACCAAGGCAGAGTTCCAGTCGGGGCAGAGTTCCAGCCGGGCAGAGTTCTAGTCGAGCCAGAGTTCTCTTTGGGGAAAATTTCCAGTCGAGGTGAAGTTTCGACAGGGTGGAAATGACATAAGCAATACCACCATTGAGGTTGAGGTTAATCTTTTCATCCAAATGATGAGCAAACAACAAGCTCCTAAGTTCCATGTGAGGCAGATTTCCATGCGAGGCAAAGTTCCATTTGGGGCAAAGATCCATGCAGGGTAGAGTTCCAGATGGGGCAGAGTTCCATGCGGGGTAGATTTCCAACCGGGTCATAGTTCCAACCGAGGCAGAGTTCTAGTCGGACATGGTTTTAGGCGGGGCAAAGTTCCAGTCAGGATAGAGTTCCAGCTGGGGCAGAGTTCTAGCTGAGGCAGAGTTCTAGCTAGGGGAAAACTTCCAGTCATGACAAATTTCTAGGCGTGGCAGAGTTCCAGCAGGGCAGAGTTCCATCCGGGGCAGAGTTCCAACCAGGGTAGAGTTCCATGTGAGGCAAAGTTCCAGTTGGGGAAAAGATCCATGCAAGGCAGATTTCCAGACGGGGCAGAGTTCCATGCGGGGTAGATTTCCAGCCGGGTCAGAGTTCCAACTGAGGCAGAGTTCCAGTCGGACATGGTTTCAGGCGGGGCAAAGTTCTAGTCAGGACAGAGTTCCAGCCGGGGCAGAGTTCCAGTCGGGGTAGAGTTCCAGGCGAGCATAGTTTTATGTAGGGAAAAGTTCCAGCCGAGGTAGAGTTCCAACCGAGGCACAGTTCCAGGCCGGGTAGAGTTCCATGAGTGACAAAGTTCCAGCCGAGGTAGAGTTCCAGGCAGGGCAAAGATCTTACGACTCAAAGGTCACGACAAGGCACCATAACGAGTATTTGTGCACCAAGAATGGTTCTTGATCCATTGATCAAGGTTGAGGGAGGAAATCAAGGGACTTAGAGCAGCTCCATGCTTTACATATCAAAACTGATGTCAATAGGCAGAGTTCCAGCTGGTCTGATTGGAATTCTGCCCTACTGGAACTCTGCCCCGATCGGAACCTTGCCCCTGGAAATGTTTCAACCGGGGCAAAGTTTTCTAGACCTGTGTTCAAAATGTATGAGTTTGATGGTGTGCTTATGTATTTTAATTTATCCATGTGTAATGATCATAACATAAGTAAATGATAAAAAATAAACATTATTTCCTTAATAAGCAGTGCATTGGTTAATGTAATAAATGTCAATCCAAAATTGATTTGTAATGTGATCTATAAATGTTTTAGAACTTCTAGGGACATGGACAAACATGATGGTATCAAACTATCGAGCTAAAATTTGTACTTGTAGGAACTTTCAGAAGAGGCATGGATCATAAATGCACAAGATGTTATTGAACTGGGTAACTAGGAGTTCATAACCAAGATGGATTTTGAGATGGTAAATGTGGAAGTGAAATGCATCGACCTACTATCCAATGATGAGTGGAATGAATCATGCGCCACTATTGTAGAAAAGTGCATGCATCGAGGTATAAATAGCCATAGCAACTAATGCAATATTTTTTTACCAATGACTTGCATTGTTAGTGAATCCAACATAACATTCCATATTTTAACACATCTACAAAGGAAACAAAAACATGTTTGAGAAAATACAAGCTAGGAGAGGTTTTTTGATAAATAAATAAAAAACAAAAAACAAAGAAAGATAAATGGTGTATCTACATTGTTTGTGAAATGACTGTGCATGTTAGGGATGTAATTTATTCAAGTACAACCCATTAGGAATATGACTCCAAATTTCACGGTTAAATCCCTGCTACCACGTGTGAGCAAAAATCTATGTGGACACAACTTTGAATCCAATAAATGCTCCACAACCTTGAGAGACACAATCATCAAATGACTAGAGAGAAATGATTTGCTTGGTGAGAGAGATCATGTGCTAATGTGATCTGAAGGAGGCACATTGTATCAAAAGGAGTTGGCTACACACTCATATATGTTAGAAATAAATATGATTAGAACCACCACAAATGTGCAACTAACATCCACAAGTCTTGCGAACAATGTAAACTGAGTGTACACTAAAGAGAGGCACATTGAAGGAGAATTACCATGCAATTTGTTCTCATTGTACACTTAATAGAGGCATGCAATTACCTCACTCTTCATTCTGTATTGAGGTGATCAATATACAAGCAATTTATTCGCTACTAAACTATCCTGGCTGGCTTGAAATGTTGATTACCTCAGAGCTAAGCTGCTCTGTAATATGAATAATTTGTGTCATTGTGCTGAGCAGGTAATAATCTCAATTGTGGATCCAATCTCAATGCTTTCAATAATCTTAAAGGCATTTGAAAAAATTGAGATTGGCTATAGGCTTTCATTGAAGCTTCTAGGGTTAATTGGCAATGAACGAGGTTTCAAACCACCATATAAGCGAAACAAGATACAGATCAATGAACCAAATAGATCAACCAGAAACCAAGAAGAAATTTACAAAATAGAAACTCAAGCATTTCCATTATGCCATCCGGGGTAAAGTTCCATGCAAGGAAGAGTTCCAGCCGGGGCAGAGTTCCAACCGGGGCAGAGTTCCATGCAGGGTAGAGTTCCAACCGGGGCAGAGTTCCAAGCGGCCATGGTTTCAGGCGAGGCAAAGTTCCAGTCAAGGTAGAGTTCCATCCCGGGCAGAGTTCCAACCGGGGCAGAGTTCCAGGCGAGCATAGTTTCAGGTGGGGCAAAGTTCCATCCTAGGCAAATTTTTAGCCGAGGCAGAGTTCCAGGCGGGGTAGAGTTCCATGCATGGTAGAGTTCCATCCAGGGCAGAGTTCTAACTGGGGCAGAGTTCCAGCCGAGGCAGAGTTCCAGCCGAGGCAGAGTTCCAACAGGGGCAGAGTTCCAGGCGAGCATAGTTTGAGGTGGGGCAAAGTTCCATCCTAGGTAGAGTTCCAGGCAAGGCAGAGTTCCATGCACGGCAAAGTTTCAGCCGAGGCAGAGTTCCAGCTGGGGCAGAGTTCCATCCAGGGAAAATATCCATGCAGGGTAGAGTTCCAGACGGGGCAGAGTTCTAGGTAGGGCAGATTTCCAGCTAGGGCAGAGTTCCAGCTAGGGCAGAGTTCCAGCCGGGGCAGAGTTCCAGCCGAGGCAGAGTTCCAGGCGGGGTAGAGTTCCATGCACGACAAAGTTCCAACCAGGGCAGAGTTCCATGCAGGGCAGAGTTCCATCCAGGGAAAAGATCCATGCAAGGTAGAGTTCCAGACGGGGCAGAGTTCCAGGTAGGGCAGAGTTCCAACCAGGGCAGAGTTCCAGCCGGGGCAGAGTTCCTGCTAGGGCAGAGTTCCAGCCGGGAAAAGATCCATGCAGGGCAGAGTTCCAGACGAGGTAGAGTTCCATGTAGGGCAAAGTTCCAGGTAGGTTTCCATGCGCGGCAATGATCCAGCTATGGCAGAGTTCCAGGCGGGGCATAGTTCTTAGGGCTCAAAGGTCAATACAAGGTATCGTAACGAATATTTGTCCACCATTAGGAAATTTTATACGCCAATGATAAGTTTCAAGGCTTTGACAATGCTAAGGAAGGAAATCAAGGGCTATAGGCTTTCATTGAAGCTTCTAGGGTTAATTGGCCATGAACGAGGTTTCAAACCACCATATAAGCGAAACAAGATACAGATCAATGAGCCAAATAGATCAACCAGAAACCAAGAAGAAATTTAGAAAATAGAAACTCAAGCATTTCCATTATGCCATCCAGGGTAAATTTCCATGCAAGGTAGAGTTCCAGTCGGGGCAGAGTTCCAACCGAGGCAGAGTTCCATGCAGGGCAGAGTTCCAACCGGGGCAGAGTTCCAGGTGGCCATGGTTTCAGGCGAGGCAAAGTTCCAGTCAAGGTAGAGTTCCAGCCCGGGCAGAGTTCCAACTGGGGCAGAGTTCCAAGTGAGCATAAATTCAGGTGGGGCAAAGTTCCATCCTAAGCAAAGTTTCAGCCGAGGCAGAGTTCCAGGTGGGGTAGAGTTCCATGCACGTCCTAGAGTTAAAACTAAAATAGACTAAAATCTGTCCTCCATTTCCTATTTCTTAAATTTAGCTGATGACATACTTTAAAATTCTTATAGGTCGTTCCTCTAATCTAAACCATTCAGACAATATATGTCTATTGTTTGTCCCTAGGTTATATGGGTTGGTCCTAAGACTTCTTACAAGCATATAAATTTTTATGTGCCTGCTATTTGTTATTTAGAATAACTATTTAAAGTTCACTTTATATAATGTAACTATATACCATAATAAACCTGAAACTTTTCCCTCCAGAAAGGTCTTATTTTATGCATAGTGTCCTATGTGCATTATAGCAAACACAAGTCTTTGAAGCGTGTAACATCTCATAGTAGAAGAAATCAAATGAGCCTAAGATGTGTAAATTGTTAGTACAAATTTGACTTTAGTAGTATTCAACACCATTATATCGAAGGCAAAACCAAGATGGACATTGAAATTATGGTCCATGGATATTGCTGTTCTTGATTTAAATTAGCTGATAGTGCCATTGAATAAAATTCTAGTACAACAACTTTATTTGATAGACAAACAGTCAACCAAGAATACACAGTTAGCAGCTCAACTACTTATCACAATTTTGATGCAAAGATATTGTTATAACTGATGGTTCAAAATCTTAAAATTGCACTTGTTGCCTGAGACAAATTGTAAAGTTTGTTGAAAAGTTATAAAGTTGGCCAAAACGCATGTATAAAGTCAAAAATATAAGACTGATGGAGACAAGCAGCAGCTGTATATACATAGTTTTCTATGGAACACACCAAATTCAACATTGAAATGCATACATATAAATTGGAAGTTTCAAGAAAGAAAGCCTTCTGGTAGTTCTAAATTTTAATAGAGTTTGTAACTTTATTGTACAAGTTACAATGTTTCAACTTAAGAAATTGTTGCAAAATTAATTTAGAAAAACAATGAAATTAGAAGAGATAAGTCAGGTTGATATTATTAGAAAAGTAGCTCATTGCAAGTTTGATATAGTTCATAGAAAATTTATAGTGAAATGTTTTTGAACATTGTATTAATTGATCAAGAGCACTCAATTATAATTAGGGTTTGTACACAAGGATTTAGTAGAAATGAAATGCTGTGGTTCTACTAATGCAAGAAATCTCGAGCTGGAGAAGTTTGGAAAATTTGGAAATTAAGATCATAGAAGTGAAGTCCAAAACTCCCAAATTAATATCATATTAACCTGAAGGTGTTACTCTAGGAGACTCAGAAATTTGTCATCAAACACTTTTAAAGTGATATTATGCTAGAAAACACAAAGATTCAGTGATGACAATTTAAATCAGTGAATAGTCATAATACAGCTTGCTTTTGCAGGTCCCCTGGGGTAAAACTGTGCTTTTGATTGGAGGGCAGATAGAACCACCCTCCGATAGAGTTGAAGGTGGGTATTTTCTGATACTGGGAATCTGTGATCCATTTATATCTTTTTGGTTTGCTTGAATATAATCCTTTTTAATTCATATGGACATCAGAAGGTTCATGCTGATTCTAGTTTTTCTTGTCTTTTACAGTGTGGGCATTTAATACCAAAACTGAGAACTGGTCAAGAATTGAAGTGAAAGGAGACATCCTGGTACCTTCTTAGCCTCCAATTTTACAGCATAACTAAATTTCCAAAGAATTAGGGTATTTAAAGATCAAATGGAGCACAGAGAGATCAGAGTAAACAAAGCCTAGTTGCACTTGCGACTTTGAATAATGTCTTTGAAGTTTGTACAGACATTAAAACCTGCTAACTAATGACCAGTAGGAAACAATTATGGGTTCCTGTTGCTTTAAAAGATCTCCACTTTTAATCTTCATTGCAGGGGTTTTCCAAAACATCCTAATTTGTAATGTATAATTGATGCCCATTCTCATGAAAAAGAATTGGAAGTGAAAGACATAATTTAGCACTGGTGGGATTTTAGATTTGTAGGAATACTTGGCTGTTTTCACTGATCTTCAAGGCACCCCCTTTGTGCTAGAATTATGCCTTCATTAGAGTGTAGTTCTAATTTTTTGCTAGTAGTACTCTTAGGAAGGGCAAATTGCCCTATCTCATGCTATATCTGGATATTTTTTTTTGCATAGTCAACTGCGGCAGTGCTAAATAAGTTTTATCTAAGATTGTGCTGCACATTAAATCAGCATGCAGCAACAATGATTGGAAGGAAGATGGTGGTGGTTGGAATTTATACCCAATCACATTAAAAATCATGAAATTTATACCCATTACATCAACTAGCCATTACGAGATTTTAGGAACCTAAGCTTATCATGTAATCTGGAATGAGTTGCAGGAAAATTGGAACTGCTTAAGTCAAATGCTCCTTGATGGAAGCCTTAAACCGCCTTCTGCTTACAACTTGCCTTAAAAGTATAGAACTAACACTTTGCCTGTCGATTGTTACCTTCAAATTTGGGATATATATTTAACTGTTTCCATAAAATCTGAGAATGGTTTTTTAAGCCGAGAATATGCTCTGCCATTTGTATTGGATTGTATTGATACCTTCAAATGCTGTACAAGACTCTTTGACTGATTAAATTCCTGAAAATATGGGAGTGATAATTGTTGATTATCTTCCTAATATATAGTCCTAAAAATCTGGAAATGATTTCTTAATTTCCAACTGATCTTTCTCTTCAAATTCTAGAGCTGATGAAATCGAGCTTGACTACTAATTTTTTGCATTAAAATCTGAATTTTTATATTTAAATTATATCGATTATGTCCTCAAATCTAAATTTGATTCATTGTTGACTGCTCAATTCATGCCTTAAAGACCAGGGTTTTTCTCGAAAACATGGATCTCCAAACTAATTTTGTTGCCATATGCGTTCTGCTACTTCCTTCAACATATTATTAATGAAGTTCCAACTTATTTATTTAAAAAAAATGACACGTTAAAAGGTATATCGATTCCAAGCAACTCATTCTTCAAATTTGAAATTTATACATACTTTGTCTGATACTCTGCCATAAAATCTTGCTATTATATATTTTGTGGTTTTTATTGTTTTTGCATCTCCAAGGAACACTCATCGATCTGAGCTAAATTTTTGAGTTTTTAAACATAATCAGCGACCGGTCTCTCGGAAGGCCATTAAAATATTTAAAGGAAAATCCTCATCCACTGAGAATTATCGCCTCTCTCTGTCCCTTCCAAAAGAATCAATGGTAGTTAACTTTTCAAATATTCATCGAGATCCAAAGCTCACGCCCACAGAAATTTAGTGCCTAAATGTGGGACTGGTTTGAAACACTGAAACCCCCAGACAAAGAGACAACTCCTAAAGAGAGTCCTAAACAACTGATGGGAGACTGATTTAAATTTGCATGGGGCCTAGGATCTACAACAGACAACATTGCATACAACAAATAAACAACAAATTTTGTCTAATTCTAATTAGGACATCTAAATAAAATGACAATTATAAACAATATCTGTTGGAAAAATTCTGCACATGTTGTGCATTGAACATTTTTTGGAAGGAAAGCTTCAACAATGACACCTGCAATATTAATGCTTGAAATATCAATTAAAATTTGACCAATTTAGTGGTTACGAGGGTAAATCACGCGTACCTCTTAGAGCAGAGCTTTTGGACAAGACTGGTTCGGTTTTCGGGCTTAAGTATCTATGAGATGGATCTCACTAACACCGTCTGAGTGCTGTGCGGCTTTGTTTCCCGGTTCTTTGTATTTTTATTTTATTTTTATCAGGCGGCTTTGCAGATTCTTTAGTGCAGAGCTGAGAACGAATAGAGATAGAGAAATATAGAGGGTTAAGACGGGTAGAGTATTGAGCACCACTGCTGCATTTGGATATTGCCTGCACAGACCCGGACAAAGTTGTTGCTGGTTTTTACAGGCCTCGCGGTTGCTTCATTCGGTGGCCATTTCTGTATAGTAGATTCCCTATGGTCTTTAAGTAGGTAAAGTTCCTTGCCTGAGGAAGGGATTCATCGCTTGCTCTTCCGAGAGTAGCTTGAGCGATCCAAAGAACCTTGCCAGGCAAGCTGCCCTAGAAATCACCATCACTCAAATAAGATCTCTTCAATCTTCCCCTTAATTCTTGTTGTTTAATGTATAATGAGCAGAGCTTTTGGACTGCTGCTGCTCTTAGCTCTCGATCTATAAGGGGTGCTACGGGCTCTTGGAAAACGAGCCTCACTGGAATCACACACGTCGAGCCGACATTCATACTAATGGCGGATCATTGCAGGTGCAGGGCAGGTGGCAATCATGCTAGTTAATGGCGAGGGGATCATTGCAATTTGTAGGGCGTGGGTTCACGGAGCACCAGAGTTTGAATTGTGTACTAGCGGGAGGGATTATGTGGCGGGGTAATGGCGGGGAGGGAGACGGTGGCGCACAGGATGGGACGTGACAGAGGAGAAAGGAACAGACGTCGGAGTTAACAGCAAATGGAGAAACAGACGGACGTCGCGACGGGTGCCGGGAACGGACACCACGAGGTCGCCGGCAGTCAGAGTGTCGGCGCGACGATTGCCACCAGGAAAAATCGTCGCGTCGGTAGCTTACTCCTTAATAGATTGGTAATTCTAGAGACATTTAGGTAAAATAAGTTCCTCAAACTTAAAATAAATAATGAAAAATGAAAAAAATCATACAAGAGTGCTACAATAAAAAAAAGGAGTAAACTTTCTACCCGACCATTTGCACCGATGGGACGACCAACAATGCGTGATGTGAAAGCTCACGCGAGCCAAGTCGACCAACAATGTAGAAAGTTTACTCCTAAAAAAAATCATCCTCCTTTGAAGTAAACCTAATCATCCTCCTTATTTTGGGTTAGGAGTGAAATTGAATTAACCCAATCATTAGTTGAGTTCTTTAAATCATTAATTGGGTTCTTTTAAACACTCGTAAGAAACTTTGGCACCTCTGGTTCTTTCATTATGGGATAAATAAATAAGCCTTGATGCATTACAGTTACTGCAGCACCTGTTCTTCGAAATGCAGAATCTATACAATTCATTGAAATAAGCCTCTCTCAATTAACAAATTCATTCCAAATCATTGGAACTATGAAAACCTGAGGCTGCAATTCTGCAACCATTTAACATTTCACTCTGCTTAACCTATGAAAATCCCAAGCCAAGCTGGCGGCATAAGAATATTGAATGAAATTTATCAGCATAACGTAGAATCAAGTTTGTCATAATCGCTAATTACATAAATGAGGTGAAATGTGAAACGTATGTAGTTTTCAGGACTCCTTACTGATGAAGTAGAGATGTCATTCTTCTTTAAAGAGGAGAAGCATGGGTGGCCAAGGATGAAAAGCCATACCTGTAACAATGCTTGTAAAAGGAAGTTGAAGCTTTCCCATGTCATAAATGGACCATATTGAAGAATGCTTGTTAAAGGAAGTTGAAAATTTCCCTGCTCAGAGAAGAGGGTGAAGAGGTTAATCAATGCAAGTAAAAAAACGAAGCCGCCTCAAAGCAGTCTTCAAAGAGCATTTTGTCAGAAAGAGAGGTGAAGCTTGGAAAGTAATTGCAACCAACTCATTTGAATTTTTGTGAGACCAAAAGCTTTGAAAAAGGGGAGATTAAATCTATAAATAACTTCAAAAAAATAAATAAGACAATACAGTAGGGTGAAAAAAGAGGCGAACTCTTCTTCAAGCATGGGAAGAAAAAACAGAAAGGTTATTGCAGTGATGGGCTGCAATGTGACTGTAGCTAAATGTACTACGAACTCCGAAGAGAACACCCTATGTGAATATGAGAAGAGAGAGATCTGTAATCTGTAGTTTTCTTTTATAGAAAAATAGAGTACTTTTCTAGTGAAATATTTATCCTCTATAGGGTTTTCTTCACATAAAAAATAATGACTCTATATGCTTGGTGCAGGGCTGTGTTTTTGTTATCCTTTCAATGGTATTCAGACTACAATATTGAGTTCAAGTACAGTAACTTAAGACTTTAAATTTCGTGTTAGTGTATGCCCGTTTGAAAAGCTCTGTCCACTGCTCACCTTGTTCTTTGCTTTGTATTCCTCTATTAGTCCTGTTGTATATGTTGATTGCAGAGGAACTGGAAGCATGAAATAGTGCAGAGATTCATGGTACAGATATGCAGTGATAAATGTGAAAACTTATTGTCAATGCCAAGAGCTTTTCATAGGGTAGTTCAGTCACTGGAGCTCTTCCATAGTTCATTTTCCATTAAGTTTCGGAAAATGATTGTTTTCCAACAATATTTTACAGCAGTTACCATAAAAAAAATTCCCAAAATGCAATTCAGGTATTGAGCAGTTAATCATAAAAGCTTTCCCAAAAATACAACAGAAATCATGTTCAACATTTGTCGCGCTCAGGCCTGGCCATTTTCCGGCCAATGTCTTGTAACACAAAAGATAAAGATAAAAATAGGAAAACAGAACATACAAAAAATCCTTATATTTCCAGTTCCAGCCATTGCCTGGAAAATAAACAACAGAAAAAGATTGGAAAGTGATTAACAGAGGATCAGTTTCTTAATTTCAATTTCAGATCTTAGCCATTGAGATCTATATATTGATCTTTGTTTTGTTCTAAACCCCATCCCTTCTTTTTCTTATGAATGGAAAAATGAAAAAAAAGAATATTAAGCTTGAAACAGCCTGTGCCGAATGACTAATGGGTGGAAAATTACTGTAAGGATGGAAATCCGCAGCTTGAATGCTGCAATAGTTCAACATTTTCCAATATTTAAAGTCAATGAAATACAATAGAAATCACTGAAGAACAAATTAAACGACGAAGAACAAATTATATTCTCGAATGTCATGATTATTATGACACGATTAAATGTAAAAAGTAATGAAAAATTTATTAATGAAGGAATAGTGTTAAGGGCTAGTCCCCATCCCATTTTTTCCTTGCAGATGAAGAAATTCTAGCCGAAACAACGATACAGAGGATCTCAAACGCTGAATCGGCCTGAGATGCAGGAACTTTCAGGGTACGAGAGGTAGGCATCACTTTTTCTCCAGAGGCGGCGGTCTCACCTTCATTTTTGGACCTACAATTGTTATTGTTGGAAGTTGCAAGATGATAATAGAGGCGCGACGTCTGAGGGCAGTGAGAATTAAACCTGGCGGCGATCCTTATTCCCGCATCCACCATTTCCATGTATTTCGCCATCTCGAGCAATAAATTGATTCTGCTGTTTCTGTAACAAACGAATTGCAAGTATTTAGCAGAAGGATCTCAACAAAGAGAGGAGCAGCAGCAGATGAAGGCTTCCACCACCACCAGGAGGAGGAGGAAGACGACTCCGGGGGCATGGGAATAGAAACAGAGTGACAAACTGAGGAGTGATGGTAAAGTTATATAGTTGTGAAGATAGAAAGAAGTATGGATTCATCTACGTTATTTCTCCACATTCGTCCATCCCAATGCAGCAAGGCATCTCTCCCCTTCCTTCTTGGTTGCCGCATGGATTTGGTTCAGCACCCAGCAGTCCATATGACCGTCGAGCCACACGCGGAATGTTGCGCCATTCATTTTTGAATTTTAGGAATGCCCATTTCTCAATCCCATGACGAGCAGTAGACAATTATCGAATCCAAGCTCTTCCGAGCTTTTGTTTTACAGGGCTCCTTCGGCGGGAGTTTTGTTTGAATTGGGAAAGAGGACGGACGTGGAGGACGTGGAGAAGGGGAGACGGTGATGGACGACGGGGGTTAACGGAGACAATAGGTGGCGGATGATGGAGAACGGATTTTTGGAGAACTATGGGGTGCCAGCAACGGGGAGATTGGCCGGTCCGGTGGTTGGAGCACCGGCGCGACGATTGCCGCCGGGCAAAATCGTCGCGTCGGTAG
Source organism: Pseudotsuga menziesii (assembly GCA_001517045.1). Lineage (NCBI taxonomy): Eukaryota > Viridiplantae > Streptophyta > Pinopsida > Pinales > Pinaceae > Pseudotsuga > Pseudotsuga menziesii. The sequence continues at coordinate 137,194 of LPNX010432765.1, read as the reverse complement.
CTTACTCCTACATTTTGTAGTCATGAGGTGTGTTTTATTCATTTCAATAAATTACCACATTAGAGAAGGTGCCACTTTCATGTAAAATATTTCCAGTGAGAATGTTGTGACACTAAAAGGTTGGGTTGTGGACCTACAAATGTACTGCTAAGAAAAGAAATGATGCATAAAATGTTGTGATGTATATTGTTCTAGGAACAATTCAAAGTTATGGACCGATGAAGACCTTGCAAAATAAAGGTTGTGGAATCCAAGTTGTAGACCTATGCAAGTTTTGAAAGGAAAGCTCTAGATTAGTAGAGTTTGTGAATGCAGCAAAGTTTCAAAAGTCCCACAAGGTAAATTTGTATACAAGAAAACCTCATATGGGCAAATTTACAGAAGCCTTGCATATGCAAGGTAAAATGGCAGATGAGTAATGTTTCAAACCATATGAGACAAGACATGGTTGTAGAAGAGAGGTTATTTAACGTGCAAGACATACTATTATGGACAAAAGCTTTTCAAAACATTATATCAAGTAATTTAGTTTAGTTAGGGCTTAATGTCTTCTAAAGACATTGTCATCTTCCAAGCTTACATCATTATTTAAGACAACGTCCATTAGTTATAGGGTACATGAAAGGCATTACAACATTCTCATAATTTAAGTATAATGTTCCCTACCAACACTATGGCCACGAATGTTCTCCTTGCAACTTCTTGGCATTTGACTTTGGCTAAACAAGAACTTAATTATTCAATCCAACAACACTTCAAATAGTTGCATTGCTCTTTAATTAATGTGCCTAGAAGTAGATAATAAGAAAAGAATGATGTATTTCATTAACTGTAGAGAATGGAGGCAGACAAGATATATAACAAGGAAATTCGAATTAGGTTAGGAGGCTATTCGAAATGCTCATGCGATACTTGGAGACTAGTCTGGATTAAATAGAGCCAAAGACCCTTAGTTAACCTAAACTGAGTTTAACTGACTCAATACTCCCCAATCTCCTAGATTGAGTTTAAATGACTCAAGGCTCCCCAATCACTAGTTTTGATTGAGTGATGTGCAAGGAACTGATTGTATGTGCATGCAAATCCCTAAAATTACTCAACTAGGGAACTTAGGGTTTGTTAGAGTTAGTTGTGGTTAGTTAGGGCCTAGATTAGCATAGCGTATCTAGTCCTCAACCAATTCTAGGACTAGTCACTCCTAAAATCAAGGAGTAGTTTCTCAAATTAGGGAATGTGCCCTTGAATCAAGGAATGTGCTCCCAATTCTAGGAATCCAGCTTATAGTTGGTTCAAGTGGTCAATTTGGATGGGGTTTTCCATCTAGAGTCATCAATTCAAGGTATGGTTAGCTAGGTAGAGGGTTATTTGCTCTAACACAAACATGTGAGGTTAAAACCCGAAGGTGTGATGCATTGAAGAAATGGAATATGTGGGGAAGCTAAACCATTAGGACATGAATGGGAAAAGATAAATAGTTGTTATATTTTAGTGCCAACAAATGTCATGATGCGTCGCCATCAAATATATTTAACTTTATGGAAAAAAAGTATCGTAGAATTTTTATCCAAAAGGGAAGTCTAAAAGTCATGGTAGTAGAAAGAACTCATAATAAACATGTCGCTTTTACAAACATTATAGGTTACTATTCTAGGCTCATGCATTATTTTATTGACATTTTTGAGTTGAATTTTATCTTTTCTCTTATGTTTTTGCATAAAGAAGATTAATCCAATAACACTATGTGAAACCCTTCATCTCATATAATCATTAGAGGAAATTTCAACTCAAAATGGACCTTTTAACACTAATTCAAATTCCATGTCATCATGTGTAGCGAATGAAATTGCTTTAAATTTGAAATACCGTATAGTTCTTAAACAATTTTTTAATATAAGTTTAGGGATAGGTATCATAAAAAAACTATTTTTTTTTTCCGTATTTTCGACATATCTCCCTATGTTTTTACTCAAATTTTGATCGGGAGAGCTCCCTGGATGCGAAATTAAATTCTGCATCCAACGAGTACCTACTCGGCATACTTTTGATAGATCACCCTACCCAAAACAAGAAATACTTGAAAAACGTGATGATGAAACATGATGATGATGTCATCATAACGTTTTTCAGGTATTTCTTGTTTTTGGGGTGGGGGATTTGTCAAAAGTATGTCGAGTGAGTACTCGTTGGATGCAGAATTTAATTTCTCATCCAAGGAGCTCTCTCGATCGAAATTTAAGTAAAATCACAGGAACATATGTCGAAAATACGAACAAAAAAAGTAGTTTTTTTCTTTTCTTCCTCCAAAATTAATAAATATTATTTTATTATTTTAACATGATTATTTTATTATTTTTCTTAGGAGGCCCATTTTGAGTTGAAATTTACTCTAATGATAGATACTCACCATGAAACCCTTAAATTCATAGAATATAGGTACTTATGAAAGTGTTCATCTAAATTCTAACATTGTTATCACCTAAAGGTTCAAGGGTGTGAATAACATGATTGCCAAAAAACTAGAGGGACATAAAATAACATATATATATTGAAGATCTAGTTAGTTACATGTACATACTAAACAAGATGATGATTGAGAATTCAAAGCAATGTCCTAAGTGGAGGTACTAGTAGTAGTTGACTTGGTATTCAATTACAATTGCTTGGCGAGTAGAATCTGAGATGTGCATTATGTACTCAAACAACTTTGTTAGCAAACCACATGCCCATATCTCCATATTCAAGAGGTTGGTTGCAAAATAATTCTAGCATGATAGGGTGGTTGCAAAATAACTTGACACAATTAGTTTTGTTAATTTAGAAAGAGAAAATGACAGAGTAAATGATTTTGGTGTGGATGGTAATGATTATGATGGTGGTGGTGGTGATGAAGATGACGACGATGATGATGGTGGTGGTGATGATGACAACTAGGGATTATTTTAAGAACACCCCTAAAGTTTATGTGTATACTAAATGGGTGAATCTCCCTAATATATAAGAAAAATTGAAGGCCATTTTATCAACAATATAATATGTATATATAATTGTTTGGCTAACCATTCATTCTATTATAGAATCTTGTAAAATCTTGGCAAGTCTTTCATTAAATTATACGATATTGTAAAATCTTGGCGAACGTTTCACTTAATTATAAAATATTGTAAAAACTTGGTGAATCTTTCATAAAATTATAAAACATTGTAGCATCTTGGCGAGCCTTTTGCTAGGAATACTCAGCTTTTGGCTATGCATATTACCAAGTTAGTACAATAGAAGAGCATATACTAGAGCTCAACTCTCTCGAGTCTTAGACCCTCAAATGAACAAATGCATGAATGATGAGAGGAGGGATTTATTTATACATTTCACAAGCATTGGGTCATTGACAACTGAAGGTGTCGGTGAAACACAACCACACTAACTAGATTCAGGGCAACTAGGGACTCCACTTTTTATTTCATCCCTTATTGGTCCAATAGACATGTGGGGAACCACATCTTGACATACTAACAAACTAATATAATTGAACACTTTACACTGCAAAGTGATTATGGCACCCATGAACCATTATTACAACATGGGTTATTATCGAGACCCATAACCTTAATATAGTTTACGAATTCCCAATTAGCTTAGTTTCCAAATCTCTCATTTTCAAGTTACCCTATCAAAAAAAATAACCCACTTATCTATTTATAGATACGAATGCCACTTTTTTCTTTCTTTTGTTGACAATCAAAATATGAATTAGGTCATTTTATTTAGAATTTTAGAGTTAGAAATTTGCAATTGTTATTATAAATAAGAACATGAACTAACAAGAATAAAATGCACATTAATGCATCATCACACATATCATTAGACCAAATCTGTTAAAGACCAGTTTTCTTAAATAAACTAAAGAGATGTTTGTATCCATGTCTTTGAAATCTTTGAAAGCATGCGAAATGTGGAAAAATTGTTTTAGCACCCTCATTGAATGCAAAAGACTAGATATCAAATAACATAATGTCTACAACTTAGGTCAAACATGCATTGTACATATTATATATAGTCATGATGGAAATGAAGTATCGTGTTCCAACTAAATCATATATTTATCATACATAACTAGATCCAATTCTGGATGATGATAGAAACTACACAAAAAAATCACCAAAAAACATTTTACTTCTAAATGACCCTTGCAAGAAATAAAATATCATAAAACAAATACCAAACCCAAGAAATTTAGGTCACAGATAAAATGTGACGAATTTATCACTACAAATAAAAATTCTACCAGTCACAAACTTCTCAATACAAATAAAATAAGACAACTTCATGCATTATTGGCCACCTCTACGCTTTAGACAAATCTACAAGAATACATACAAAATAATGACCATTCCACTATAGCCCTACCTTTATAATCAGTGTGCATTTGTTTATATTACAAACACCCCAAACAACAACAATAATAGACATAAAATATGAACATATACACTCTCATTAACTCCTTAGATCCAATAATAATTACATAGCAAGATCCTAATAAAAGCACATTTTAAATGACTGGGTCAAATTCAGTTTGAATATATAAAAACCATGTGGTGTCTCTCCATTAAGAGTAGCATCGACTAACAATATATAAATTCCAGTTGATAGTTTAAACATGATAAGGCATAAAATAAATCATATATTTTGAGCTCTATAACACTTTCACATAACCAATACTCCTAGGATAGAATACAACCCTAATAACATCGAATGAGCCTGAAGAATCAAAAGTGCCCTATAATTCAACAGGACTAAAAAAACATCCATGATAAAAAGCATGATAAAAGGTAAATTTACAATATAATAATATATTGTAACCGCAGATAAAAAACACGATAAAAATCATACTAAGTTAATTATTGGATAAAAAGTGTGATGTGATTTTGTATTCTCTGATAAATTGCTTATGCGACATGCCCCTTCAAGACCCGAGCTTTGGGAAAAAAGTGGAATCACATCAACCAAAACCTCCACCCTGCAAGCACAATCTGATGTGGGTGAACCATGAATCACAATAGACTTTATATAAAACAAAATAGCCGCTCATTTTCCCTCCAATATTGGAAATCAAGGGCTCAAAGAAGGTATCACATGAAATTGACTAAGAGTACAAGCAAATGAAACCATATTCCTGAATTACAAAGAAAATGGAGGGAGAAATAACCCTTGGGAGCCTACTTTATTGAAAATTGGGGCAAAGGAGTGATTTCACTAGATTTTCTCTAGAAATTGGGGGCAAAAGATAGATTATAGGGAGATTTTGTTAGGGCAAATTTTTTTTTTTTCATTTTCCTAATTAATATACGAGAGGTTGTTCATTTTGGATTTGTTTGTTTCTAATAAATATTGGGCAAATATATTTTAGATGAAAAAAACCTTTTCATATAAGAAAATGGCCCACTAATTTTTTATAACCCCCTTAATATAGCCCATGGGCTATATATAGTCCCTAAAAATATCCATGATGAACAACGACAATGACGACGATGACAATGATGATGATGATGATGATGACGATGACGACGACGACAATTATGATGAGGATGATGATGGTGGTGGTGATGGTGGTGATGATGATGATGGTTGTGATGATGAAGATGATGGCGACGATGGTGGTGGTGGTGATGACGATGATGATGATGGTGATGACGGCTATGATGATGGTGGTGGTGATGTCGAAGATGACAACGATGATGGTGGTGGTGATGTCGAAGATGACAACGATGATGGTGGTGATGACAACGATGATGATGACAATTATGATAATGGTGGTGGCGGTGGTGGTGATGATGTTGTTGGTGGTGATGATGACGACGCCAACGATGATAGTGGTGATGATGATGGTGGTGTTGATGATGTTGGTGGTGTTGATGATGTTGGTGGTGATGATGATGATGATCATCATCATGGTGATGATGACGACGGTGACGATGATGATGATGACAATGGTGGTTGTGGTGGTGATGGTGAAGGCAATGGCGTCGATGATGATGGTGGTGATGACAACGATGACAATGATGATGGTGGTGATGATGATGGCGATGGTGGTGGTGGTGGTGGTGTTGATGATGATGAGGATGATGATGATGGTGGTGGTGGTGGTGGTCACATGATGAAAACAATGACAACGACGATGGTGGTGGTGATGATGACAACAATGACAATGATGGTGGTGATGATGACGATGATGACAATGCCGATGGTGATGGTGGTGGTGATGATGATGATGACAGCGATGATGATGATGACATCGATGATGATGTTGAAGATTATGATGATGATGATAATGATGGAAAAGATGAAAACGATGCCAATGATGATGATGAGGATGACGATGATGATGATGGTGTTGGTGGTAATGATGGTGGTGGTGGTGGTGATGATGATGATGATGATGATGGTGGTGGTGGTGGTGGTGGCGGTTGTAATGATGACAACGACGACAATGACAACGACAATGGTGGTGATGATGACGACGACGATGACGATGGTGGTGGTGGTGGTGGTGACGATGACAAGGACAATGATGATAATGCCAACAATGATGATGTTGGAGATGGTGACGATGATGGTGGTGATGGTGGTGGTGATGATGCTGATGATGATGGTGGTGATGGTGGTGGTGATGATGGTGATGACGATCATGGTGATTATGATGATGATGATAATTATGACGAAAACGATGACAAGGACAACGATGATGACGCCAAGGACAACAACAATGAGGATGATGGTGGTGGTGATGATGACGATGATGACGATGATGGTTGTGATGATGGTGGTGGTGATGATGATGGTGGTGGTGACAATGATGGTGGTGGTGACAATGATGGTGGTGGTGGTAGTGTTGGCGAGGATGATGATGATGATGATGACAATTATGATGATGGTGGTAATGACGATGATGATGGTTGTGATGATGAAAATGACGACGACGATGATGATGGTGATGGTGCTGGTGGTGATGATTATGATGATGACGATGATGATGATGATGATAATGATGATGATGATGCTATTGGTGGTGATGATGATAATGGTGGTGGTGATGATGAGGAAGGTGGTGATGATGATGATCGTGAAATGACATAAACAACATGATAATAACATATTCTCAGTGGAAACAAAGGGGTTAAATTTTCCATATTTTAATCACCCTAATGCTGGTCACTAGAGTAAGAAAGACATGAAAATGAGCAATGCAAGAAAAGTGTTGTTAGAGAACCATTTATACATCGAGTCTAAGGTTGATTTAGGATTTGGAAAAACCAACAGAGAAGTTTCATCTTGTGGTACTATATATGACATGGTTGATTCCTTGATAAACATGAGGAACTACAAGCTTAGATTATTGATCAAAATGTTACACATTTATTGCCATAATTTGATGTAGTGAACATGCAATAGCTTGGAGCTGCGAGGAAATTCTAGTAATAGTGGTCCATGAAATAGATATATTTTGTTCCTCTGAGTCAATGATCATATAATAGACCACATGATTTTCTAGCATATATGTGTGAGAAGATTTCCTTGAAATTTGTATAGAATAACATTATTCTTTAGCCTTCCTAGTGCAAGGTTAGACCATAATTGCATATCTAAGCCCCAAAAGGACGTGTGAACCTTGATTACATGTCAAACATGATCAACGTCTTTAGATCATATTTTTTATGGTGTGTCAACCCTAGGATCTCTTCATCATTTTTTAACAGGATGGAAAGAATATAAGATAACTAAGCTCAAAATTTGATGATACTTGTAGCATGAATAAGAATCCTATAAAAATAGATTAAAGAAGGATAAACAACAGGCCTGGGGATAATAAAGAGTGTAGGGAAAGGGAGTGTTTGTATTTGGTATGATTTTAGTGCCATTCTGAGGTGATGGTGGACTAATATATTATTAGAAGACATTATTGGTGCCATCAAGAGTGTTAGGGGTGATGCCATCATTTTCTTTGATCAATACATGCCTCCCATATTAACAATTTGCATTTGACGGTGAACAAGTAGTAAGCGCCTAAATCTAGGCACATATTTGACAACAAGATCTTGTGCATTCAATATATCTTTTTGCAATATATTAGAAAGGGACAAAACTTGGGGATATGGAGATGGAGTTCATCCTACTCATTATCATATGCATCGACTAGAAGGAACACAATTATTTGACAACTAAAAACTTCATTAATAGCATCTAATGAAGTTATGGTACATACCATAACTTTCTCTCAAGGTTAGTACAATACACTAGCTCACTCTATTCATGCTTATAAATTGTGTAGAAGCTTATGGGTGGATAAGCAAGACCAATTTTCCGTATATATGTCAAGTACCTAATTGTCAGTATGTTATAAATATTAATGGGAATACCTCATATATACCTCCGATCTTAAACATGTTGTTTATCCATACCGTCTATTTCTAGTATTGGGCACCAGTGTGTGAAGATATTTCCATATTTGTATTTAGGCATATTTTAAATAGTTGAGGATCCTACGAGTTCCTTAACATGGGTGCTTAATATAAGATAGGAGGTGTTTTTAATTCTGAAATATTGTGATTATTTGGCCCTTGTATTTCCAAGACATGTCTATTATTGAAATGAAGAAGTCTTTTGAAAAAACATGGAAAGAAAAAATATACAAAAACCAAAACAACCCCTAAATTCATCAAAGATGATGTCCAATCACTCAACAAAATTTCCTCATACTTATGTCACATCAACAAGACATACATAGCTATAAACAACAATACATAAAGAACATAGATAGTTGAAAAGGAAATATGGAAATTACACAGCTATTTGACATCTAATAACTTCATTAATAAAATCAAATGAATTTGTTGTATATACCATAACCTTATCTCAAGGCCAGTAAAATACACTAGCTCACCCTATTCATGTTTATGAATTATGTAGAAGATTATCGGCGGAGAAGCAAAACCAATTTTCAACATATATGTCAAGTACCTAATTGTTAATATGCTATAAATATTAATGGGAAGAATTCATATCTACCTCCGATCATAACATGTTGATACTTATAGTATATTTCTAGTATTGGGAACTAGTGTGAGAAGATATTTCCAGATTTGTATTTAAACAAAGTTTTAAATATTTGAGGATCCTACATGTTCCCCAATATCGATGCTTATTATAAGATAGGAGGTGTTTTTAATCCTAAAACATTGTGATTATTTGGATTCCATATTTTCAAGACATGCATGCTATTGAAATGAAAAAGTCTTTTGAAAAATTATTGAGAGGAAAAAAAATGCATGCATTGCAACAATATTTTCAATCCCTTGGTAGCCCAATTTGGAGACTATTTAATGGTAACGCTTATTACAAGTAAACGTTGTGTGAATTTGATTATTTGTCTTTTAACGCTACCAACTCTTCATACCCATACCTCCAATATCTTTTAGCCTACTAAACCAACAACCAAAAAATATAGCTAGGGGTGGATCGTTCTAGTTTTGGTCGTGCATATTATTTCTTGTATAAGGTTTCTACTGTAATGGAGGATACTAGTTCTTAGGGTGAATTTATATCTATTTGTGAATAGAAAAACTTAGTAGCATTAAATCTATAAGATTTGGTACATTCTTTAAGGAAATCATATATGCTAGCTATAGTAGTTGAAGAGTACTCCCATTTTATTTTGTATTAAATCTTGAGATCCACTTTTGAAAGGGGAACATGCAAATTTTAAGAATATGACCTCATAAATAGGATTTCATTTGACATGGTCTACATCTATTTTGAATGGATTCCTTAGTATATGTGAGCACTCTTTGCATGGGGATGGAATCTTAGCATTGATGATCACTTGATTGCATGGAATTATTCCTTTGGTTGTTATCCTTTCATATATTTTAAGGCAAGGGAAAATAAATTGCAATGATTCTAAAGTCATTTCATAATAGCATCCATGTTTGATGGTATTTGCACATTGGTTCATGTGACAGATGATGGTTTGAGGCATTATGTTTGTTTTGGAAATATGTGCTATCATCTGTGCACACTCTACTAGAACACCATCCCTATTTTATGGAGTTAGTTGGAGTTTTAGGTTGTATGCATATGAATCTACACCCTTAGACATATTCCCAAGAGTTGTTTGAGCTATGGAGAAAATACCCTAGTCTATTCGATTCTTTGGGGAATGTATTTGGACTCCCAAAGATGTTTACCCCTTGATGAGTAGGGAGAATTCACCTTTTTTATCTTCCTTTTTCCCATATATTTATGCATATTGGATGGAAAACTCACTTGTATTTCCTACACATGGATTTTTGGGATTCTGCATGATCTTATTCCATAGAATTGGGAGACATTTTCTTGTAGATAACATAAGATAATTTTATTATGTTCAACAAATGACCACAAAAGTAGGTCAATGGGATTGTTGAGTACATTGATATTAATATAGAGCGGGAGCACAAATTAGCTCCTATGATCTTGTTGGTATTACCTTTGGCAAATATACTCTGCTTTGCACTAATTTTTCAATGGGGGGACCATCTCTATAAATCCAGATAGACTTTCTAAACAAGAACAAAGTGGGTTTTGGCATGCTAACTCCATAAATTTGTTTTTCACAAATTGTAGTCAAGATCTCAATTTTAGTCCTTTGAAAACACTCTCACACACATCTAATGCAATGAAGAGATTCATTAGGCAATTTTTGAAAATTATATTAGCTCCACTCATGCTATTTCATGGGTTAGAAAATGAGACCACTAGTTTAAATCCCCTAGACTCGTATCACTTCAACTGACAATACCCAAAAAATACCTAAAACCAATGTATATGCACATGACCCCAATGTAATCTAGGGACCTAATATAGAACCAAAGATTGCAATGTCTCTTAATTATAATGTTGTTTTGGAATGAATACTCTATGGATTCAAATCTAGGGAAAAAACCTTGTGCATTTTCATTTAGACTACAATAGATCAATAAAAAAACCAAAAGAGATAATGCAGAAAACATGCCTAACAGATATTTTTAACTTGGGGAAAGCCAAAATCCAAAACTAGTACCTCATATGTAGATTGTTTTCAACTTAATTATTTTGACATGTTATTAGATGAATCATCATTCTGATTATTCTAATATTGTGAGATCAATACGAGATCACAATCCTCGCACAACAATGCACCATCAATGGATTTACAGTGGAAATTTCATCACAGATAACTATATGTATTCAAACACAATCTCAAAAACAATGCTAATCAGAAATCTTGCTTGAATTGCAGAAACAATAAACAAGGAAATTCCCATACTTGGCCAATAAAAGCCATATGAAAGGGATCCAAATCTTGAAATGATTCCATCCAAAAATAGAAATTATTAGCGGATATTATGAATAATAAACTAGACTCTTTAATTGTCCAGGAGATGTTATTCGTCCAAGCAAACATATGAAAAAGTATTTAAGTTATACTAGGAACATAAGTATTGATTAATTTAACTTTAATCACAATACTTTATGTTTCATTATAATATTTGACTAACTTGAAAAGAAAAAGATGTAGATTTGAGCTCTGCTGCTAAAGAAACCCTCGCTTGCCTCTTCAAAAGCCTCAAAGGTTTGTCCCCTGAAACTTGAAACTCTCATCTCCATTGCTACTACTAGTGCACATATAATATAGTGTAACCCAAAAACATTTCCAATGCTCGTGACTTAATAAAATCCCTCGACCCAATTTTCATGCCCCCTCCCGTCGATTAACTAGTAATGAGAAGGATGAGCTCCATCTCCATCTCCCCAAGTTTCGTGCCTTGCAATTATCATATCCATTGCTACTAATAGTACACATATATAGTGTAACCCCCCCCCAAAAAAAATCCCAAACAGTCGTAACTTAATAAAATCCCTTAACTAGCTTTTCATGCCCCCTCCCACCAATTAAATGGTAATGAGAAGGTCGATGAACTCCATTAATAAATGTTGAACTTATCCTGGTTTTCAAGCCCCCTCCCGCCAAATAACTAGTAATGAGCATGTCCATGAACTAGTACATTAATGAATGTTCGAATATGTCAAACACCTTGTAATGGAATTAAGAATGAAATGGACATGCCCATACACTATATTTTTTATTTTTTTTATTTTTATTTTTATTTGCACTTGGTTTGAAAAGATATCCCATGCCATATCGTTACTTTCCTGGAAGAAAATTTTGACTGTATGGTTACTCATAAAGAACTTCCATGGTTCATTTTTTGAGATGGATTGAACAACCCATTTTCACACATATCCTATGAATATTTTTTACTATGCCTAATCCCCCAAATTAAATATCTCAATGTGCAATACAAAGTCTAATTGACTTATCTAGAGTAGTTCCCCAAGGTTGTATTAGTTCAAAGTAATTAGTTCCTAAGGGAATTTTCATGATTTTGATAAGCCATATTGAATTAATAATATAGAACAATAAGCGTAACATAAATGGGTAGTTTCTAGGACTTCAGTGTAGATATAGAACTTGGATAGAAAACATAGGGGTTTCATGTACAATTGTATTTATATAAAATGTTTATGTTTATTTAGTTATATGTTTATGTTATATAAAATATTTATGTTTATATATTTATATGTTTATGTTGATGTTTATATGTTTATATTGTATGTTTATTAAACTTTAAAGTATTTTCTAATTTATTGTTTTGTTTACAATTATATTATATAACAATAAGCAAATTGCTTATGTTCCAAGAACAAAAGACTACATATAAGGTCATTAATGTAACATAAGACTACATATAAGGCCATTAATGTAAGTGGTGCAAATGATCTGCTTCGTGTCCATAAGTATAATGGTGTTAGTCGTCGACATATCAACATGAATAATTTGGTGTCCCGCTAGGACACCGCCATGATCAGATGCGGCACTAATATTTTGGAATCAAACAAATTGTTAAGCTATGACACATGACGGGGTCTGCAATTTACTAAATTTTAACACTGCAGATGGATTTGAGACCCCCTAGGGGATCTTAGAATCCATCTGCAATGTTAAAATTTAGTAAATTGTGAAAATTCATTGTCAAAATTGTAATTAATTTCTGTTGTTGGAGCGACACAACTAAAAATGACCAAATAAATGAACAATTGTTATGTGGACATTTTTAGTTTAGTTCTTATCCCATGACTAAATTGGTCATTTATCTTGGTCATTTTTAGTCAGCTCACTTAAAATTTCTCAACTTTGGTAATTTATCTCTTGAAAAAACTATGGTGACCAAAGTTTTGGGTCGCTTAGTCATTATCTCTCATTTTGTACTAGTGAGATATGGGTAGAAACTAGCATATTTAAGGCCCAAATAATATAATATCTCCCATTTATGATCAAGATATTTCAAGAATTAGAAAAGAGACATGGGTATTTTGAACTGGCTTAACTCATGCTTAATGTCAAAGCTGGGAGATAGAGTAGGACATGACTCTAGATATTTTGTAGCTAGTGGTGGCTTTATGTAAACTTGAATAGGTGTAGCTTGAGATTTATTAGTCTCTATCCCTTTGACATTTGGCTTGATTAGGACTACCAACTTCTTGACATTTTCCTCCTTTAAATCCATATCTCCCCTTGCCTTCTATGAAACCCTATTTTTTCCCCTCCTATTGTCATTTTATTTCTTATAAGTCTTGTCTCATCTAAAATTCCAAGTCTTGTGTTATGACCTTAGGTCAGATCTTCTTCTCACCTTAGCCATAGCGTTCTTAGTAACCTTTTGCAGTTGAGCAAGATATATATATGGAAACGCCTCTTCCTCTTGGACATATTCTTCATCTCCTAACATGCACATACCTTATTTCTTTAATAGGTCTCTCCTATATTTAATCTTGTTTAAATGAAACAAAATATTTAGACTTGAAGAACAATTAGGAAATTCCTCTTGTTCAAGTTCATAATATTCCTCATACCCTTGGACTACAAGAACAACCAAATTAGGTTGGGATCTAGGGCATTGGTATATATTAGGGTTCTTTAGCCTTATGTATCACTACGGAGCCACCAAAGGAGATCTTATATAATTTGATTGGTCATGGATTGGGTGATTTTGTGCTCTAGGGGAAGGCCCAACAAAGGAATTTGTTGCTTGGCTCTTCTTAACCTTATTAAGATCACTGGCCATAGTTTAGAGGATCTTGGTGACCTATTCCAAACTTAAGGAATCTTGAATATAAGATGTTTTTGGTTATTTTCCTCTTCTTATTTCTAGATATTTTCTATCATTAGGGGTTTCTAGCTTGGTTTTCAAAGGCACCTCTGCTCCTTTCATGTTTCCCTCTAGATATTCGACATCACTAAAAAGGGTTTCTAGGTCAGCCAAATTTCTTTCTCTTAGGTGAAGAGAGAACTCTATCTCAAAAGAAAACAATTAAGCAAGAATTGTAGCAACCTTTGAGGGCTTGGAAGTATTGTCATGTCCCCAATTAAATAATTTTGAAATAAACACTTAAGTTGGCTTATCCAATTCCTAAGGGTTATGTGGAAAAATCAAGCTATTGATATTTAACCCCAAGGCCTATAGTTTCACATGTAAATTTGAACTCATATTTATGGAAGGTGGAAAATGGGTCGATAAATGATGGAATAAATATGACATGATCCAAAATGAAGTGGAAATGGGTCCTAGTTGGCCATGGGGGCACATAAGTGGATGTGTGGGGTCCACATGAGGGAATATTCCTCATTTACACATGGCATCATCCCAAAATTCGAATTTGGAGGAAGGAGTTACTTCCAAGGTGGTGGATGAATATTCATAGGCTAAATTTAGGAAATGAAAATATTCTAAGACAACTATGACAATCATTATGACGGTTATGACAACTCTATGACACTTATGACAGATTCTATTACAACTATGACATATGTGACATGTAAGAGATAAAAATAGACCCAATAGGTAGCATGAGGTGTGTGTGGGGCCCAAGGAATATTCATGTAAGGTTCCAAGTCTAATTTTTTGAAGTCAGCACAAGAAAATTCAAAACAAGTGACATTTGGGTTAATGTAATGACCTAGATTAACACTGTTTCAAGTTAATGGACCAATGTGAAAGTAATTTGAGTTTATTGGAGGGAAATTATTCCAACGAGGTTATTAAAAGATGAGTAAGTATAAATGGAGAATATTTTTATCATATTTTAATTGACCTTTGGCATTTTAGAGATCTTTTTCTTGTCCATTGCACAGTGGGTGTTTACTCTACCTGCTTGAACCAATTTCGAGCGAGTTGGATTCCTTTCCAAATTGGTTTATGGAGAGGAAATTCATACATATCAATGGAGATTATTTGAGGTGTTTAGTTTCAGGTTGAATTTCCATACATCTTGAGTTCTCACATATGTCCCTATTCTCTCATTCCTTCTTCTCCATTCCCCCATACTCTCATGTGATGGCACACTTGTTGGAGTGGCGCTTAAGCTTTGATGAATATATTTGATGAAAAATATTGGGTATATGATGTATGTATATGGAATATTATGTAAATATTCTCTATAATTCGAAATATAATAAATCCATGTGTGAAAGGATTGCATTCCCAACCTCTTGAATAACTAGTTTTCATGATTTTGACTTCAAGCTTGAAATAGTTTTATATCATATTTGTATGAGGAATTTTATTTGAATTTGATGCTTTTGGGTAATTAATTTGTATTTTTTATATGGAAATTATGTCATGTTACTACCTAAACCATTTATTCTATTTTCCATGTTCCAAACTTAAGCTAGTAATGCAATTTCCCCATAAGCAATTTCCATGAAAGTTACCATATAAATGTTGCGCCTCATAATTAGTTTGAAGAGATTAATAAACATGAATAATGAAATAAATTGATGTATTATATGCATACCCATACTATTTTAATAAATTTTGTATGTTCGTACTACATTTGGAGAGCCAAAATTGTCATCTACCCTTGGGGGTTTTGACATTGATTTTCCTAGTGTTTTTGTCCTTCTTTCCCTAGGGTAAAAAGAAAGTTTCAGAAGCATTTTTAAAGTGTATGAGAATTAATAATATGAATTATAATGTAATAATACTCCTCAATCCATTCCATACATAATTTAAGTCATTTGGGTGCATTTGGATCAACTTGGGCTTCACTAGTTCAAAGCTAGAAATTGGTCAAAATTGTGAAAACTTGAATAACATGTCAAAATGAGTTTTTGGATTCGAAAATTGAGTGTATGAGGTATATTAGTATGTTTTAAATACCATAGGTTCATTTCATAATAAATTTGGAAATCTTCAGTGGTGCTTGGAACCAAACCAAGAAAGATTAGTTTACTACTTTTTCCTAGTTTACGAATTAGACACAGTATTGAAGGAGGAGGTATGTGAAATGTTTGTGAAAAGTACTCATAAAAACCATATTAAAAATCCACATATATCAGTTTTTCAATACTATCAAAACCTAATATCACTTCCCTTGATATTCCCTTGAACCTAATATTCAAGGGAAGTGTTACCAAAGCATGCTCTGATACTCAAAATTTTGAATCCTCTTTGAAATATTTTGGATAATGTGCCTATTTTCCCCAAGATGGTACATTACAGTGGTACCAGAGCATGTTCCTTGCACTTGTGTATTAATACCATCCATTGAAGAAAACATTGCAACCATGTCTTACTATTATGAAAACTCCTCTGAATATGATTATGAGCAATATGAAGAAGAATGTGAATGGTATGATGAAGAGTTACCATTTACAACACTTATTACTATTTTATAAGGGATTAGGATTATTCTTATGGCCCTGTGTATTGTGAATATGTATGTTCCAAACCACCATGAGCTATTCATATTAATGAATTATAAAGTTTGAGACAACATATAAAACTTTTCCCCAACAATATCAAGCATATCTTACTTTGATGGGAGAGTCACATAATACCAATATTTTTGAAGACTTTGTTGAGTTGGTGTTTAGATATAGGACTAATAGTGCATATTTGAACTCATTAAGGAACAATCAACAATCCACAAGTCTTGAGGAGCATGAAAGGAGTAAAAATCAACCTACTTATGAAACGAGCATTGAAATATCCTTCTCTATAGATGAGGAAATTACAAATAATTTTGTGGAACACATGGTGAGGGTGTGGAATAATTTCGGCCTAAAGAAGATGAAAATATCCAAGATACACCATTGAAGCAAGGAGCAGATAATTATTAAGTGGATCATCAATCACCTCAAGGTGATTGCAGATAAGAAGGAGTACCTATTAATGAGTGCTCACGCCTCTATGTTGGTGACATAGAGATCACTTTTGAAGATGTTGTTTTAAGAAAAAGTTCTCACTAGAATGAATATTAAGACCTTGTGGTAGACAATGAATAACCAAGATCAACTTCCCCATCACCACTTGAGCTTCAATAAGTTGATCAAATCAAGAAGAAAGAAGAAGCGGAGGTTCACTCCCCTGAACCATCCTTCATTGGAGGGTCATTGAATATGAGTGAAAGGAATATCTATGAGGCCCTTAGAATACTCCATGACACTCAAGCATTGGTGTCAAATTCTTGTTGGAAAATTTCTTCATTGGAGGAGTCACCCGTCCTTGAAGACATGAAGAAGATTCAAAGAGCAATGTGCAACATAAAAGGTAATTTCATGTCTTTTCTTTTTGATAGAAACAATTTGGTTGAGCTTAATGAATGGTTACATGAATCATAGTTGAATAATAATGAGAATATTCATAAGCTCAAAATTCAAATAAGCAACTTCCTAAGAGGTTGCAAGATATTTTTCTTCCTCCTATGTTTCAGATTGTCATATGGTAGATTTCTTGCAATATTCTCATGACATGATGGATCATGAGAAACATGGAAACTTGTATGTGATTGATGTGTTTGAATATGAGGCTGATGAGATCCAAGGACTTGTTGTGGTGGAATAGGAAAGTCTTGAGTTGCCTCTTGATAATGGTTACACACTTTTTGAAGAAGTGGATGGTTCCACTACCTTGGAACCAACCTATGAGGAATTTTTTACACGTTTGAGGGAGGTACATGATCCTACCCCTATGGAGCCTTTATATGATGAAATTTTTGCACTTTATGATCATTTGGATGAGTTGGTTCATTCTCCTACATCCTACACTTCCATATTTTGTAGCATTCATCCTAATTAAGTATGGGTGAAAGGTTTCTTTTTTATGGTACTACACAAGGAGTATGAAAATCCTATATATCCTTTTGATAATGACATGAATAGAGCATGTTATTATTTACATTTTCAGGAGCATTCTTTGTTACCTTATGATGATATACATCTACATCAATGTAGATGTTCACTTGAGTCACTTGAAGACTCATGATCTTCTGTGCTCCTTATTTGGTTTAGATTTTGGTGGAGGTTCTTCATTCACTTCTTCGATGAAAGAAAACATGGATTATTATTGATGCATGTTACATTATTTTGGATAAGCATTATAGGACATGGGATCCTCACCCATGTCATTGGAGCAGATTTGATATAATGCTTGTGTGTATGGGGCACATGTTGATCTAATTACTTGGATGTACAAGCAATTTCATGATTATTTGATGAGGCACATTCTTGATGTACATTTTTATGATGTTATTATGTACTTTGATGATCTAAATTTTTGTACTCGTGATGTTTGGAAAGATGCAATACATGCAATGGGATCCTAGTATTGCCTAGTTTCAATTTTGGGGGCAACAAGAAGTAGGGGACATTGAGTCACCACTTGAGAAGGTGATTATAATAAAAGTAGTGCAACAACAAGCATGGTGGTTAATCTTTGGATATTTCTTGGAATATTGAAAACTCAAAGTTTGGAAACTCAGTTGCAACTTCAAATAACTATGCAGTGAGCAAACAAAGGATTGAAAATTTAGAAAAGGTTTCCAAATATGGAGGAAAAGATTATTTGTGCAAATTTGGTTTTAATGGATTTAATAAATCATTTTGGTGTTAGTATTTATGTCACATGATATATCAATATGCAAATATCCACATATATTTACTTTTGGAAACACAAAATTGTAGTACATGAGTTCCACTACTCAAATTGCATCTAAGGTTTGAAGCAAAGTTTTGGAAGGAAAGAAGGTTATTCAAAATACATGTTTGAAATCTATTGAAGAAAAAATATATTGGGTGGGGAGGATAGTCATATCCCGAATTAAATAGTTTTCAAATAAATAGTTAAGTTGGCCTATCCAATTCCTAAGGGTTATGTGGAAAAATCAAACTATTGATATTTAACCCCAAGGCCTATAGTTTCACATGTAAATTAGAACTCATATTTGTGGAAGGTGAAAAATAAGTCAATACATGATGGCATAAATATTAAATGCTCCAAAATCAAGTGGCAATGGTTCCTAGTTGGCTGTGGGGGCACATAAGTGTATGTGTGGGGTCCACATGAGAGAATATTCCTCATTTACATATGGCATCATCCTCAAATTTGAATTTGGAGGAAGGAGTTACTTCCAAGCTAGTAGATGAAGAGTCATAGGATAAATTTAGGCAATGACAAGATTCTATGACAACTATGATAGTCATTATGACAGTTATGACAACTATATGACACCTTATGACACGTATGATAGATTCTCTTACAACTATGAAATCTATGACATGTAAGAGCTAAAAATAAACCTAAGAGGTATCATGAGGTGTGTGTGGGGACTAAGGAATATTCATGAAAGGTTTGAAGGGTAATTTCATGAAGGGAGGGAAAGCAAAGTCAAGACAAGTGTCATTTGGGTTAATGTAATGACCTAGATTAACACTAATTCAATTTAATGAACCAATGGGAAGGTAGTTCAAGTTTATTGGAGGTAAATGAGGCAAAGGATATTATTAAAAGAGGAGGAAGTCGAAATGGAGGATATTTTTATCATTCGTTAATTGGATTTTGGCATTTTGGAGAGATTTGCTTGTCCATTTCACGGTTGGTGTTTACTCTCCCTGCTTGAACCAATTTCGAGGGAGTTGGATTCCTTTCCAAGTTGGTTGATGGAGAATCCATTCATAAATATAAATGGATCTTATTGATGGTGTTTAGTTTCATATTTAAGGTCCATACATCTTGAGTTCTCATCTATCTCCCTATTCTCTCATTAGTTATTCTCCATTCCCCATACTCTCATGTGATGACACACTTGTTGGAGTGGTGCTTGCACTTTTATAAATATATTTGATGCAAAATATTGAGTATATGATGTATGTATGTGTAATCTTATGTCCATATGCTCTATAATTCGAAATATAATAAATCTATTTGTGAAAGGCTTGCATTCTCATGCTCTTGAATAACTAGTTTTCTTGAATTTGGCTTCAGGCTTGAAAGAGATTTATATAAGATTTGTATGAGGAACTTTCTATGATTTTGATGATATTGGGGAAGAAATTTGTATTCTGTAGATGGAAATTATATTTCATGCTACTATATGAACCATTTATTCTACGGTGTGTTCGAAAAAATATACAACAAATAAATTTTCCTTCAATTTAAATATCAACCAGGGTAGGTAAAATTCGAGTTGCTACACTGCATGTGTAGGGTAAGATGGAATATTCTAAGATCTACTAGAAATTTGCAGGATAAAAGATCAAACACACTCTGATCACTCTCAACTTATTGACAATCTAGCCTACACTCTCTACCATTCACTCAGTAAGTAAAAAGATGCATGTGTATCTAATTGATTATATAGGAAAACATTAAACTTTATACTATCTGATATAAGGAAGAAATGATGTTCAAATTAGCTCTAAATAATATGTATGTTTCTAAACTAAAACAATCACAACAAAAGGAAATTTCGATCTACTTTAATGAACTATCTAGCTAATGAAGAAACAAAGGTAACTACGAAATCAAAACTCCTAACAATATGATGCTCACTAGCCTAAACAAAATTAAAATTGTGATTTCAATATATAAGTTCTAGTTAGAAGAATTTATCTTTAACTGGAAATCAAACTACAAATCACTACCGAGCACAAACCCTTCAAACACTTCTATGTTAATCTTCAATTCAAACTAATGATGAAAGCATTTAAATCAGTGAATGTTGCTCAAAATGGAATTCATGACTTAACAACCTTCCTAACCTAATTAATCAAACTTAACCTAATACATCCAAGGAAAGAAATATTTAAATATCCAAATGCTTATTTTCTTAACAACCTTCCTAACCTAATTAATCAAACTTAACCTAATACATCCAAGGAAAGAAATCTTTAAATATCCAAATGCTAATTTTATGGCCAACTTTCTATGTTAAATGTAAGGCATTCCTGTGATCTACCCAAATTGAAAAAAACAAGTATTCCAAGATACTACGTTCTATTTTATTTATATATCTAAGTTATTAACATGAATTTAACCATTTCTGTGAAAGGAAACAAGCTGAAAATTCAATACAGCTAACCATAAATAAGTACCAAGTTTACAACACTATTCTTTAACCTATTTGAAACTTGTTTACTCTGTTTAACTTCTAAAATTTCCAATAAAACATACATAACAATAACAACCAATAAATGTGTAAACATAAATTCTTACAACAAATAACAAGATGCATAAACAAGAGATCAATACCGTGTGAAGGTGGCCCCCCCTCCAGTTATTGCTTCAGACTGTAAGTAAAAGCTTAAAATGATATTTTGATGATTTAACTGAAAAAGAGTTTCATAGAAATGATTTTTTGTCTCTCCCTTTTTACACTTATCAACATCCACATTTTATACATAAAATGGCACTAGAACCGAATCTCAAAGCCTACGAAACAACTTTGCCAATTTTGAATGAGATCCCAAAAATCTGGGTTTGACAGTCAAATTAGAAAAGTTGGCGTTAATGGCCCAACCTTATCGCCCAATCCCTTACTATTTTTGACAAACAATTTATGGGTTTTGTAGCCAGCTGTATTTTCTAAAAACCCATTTAGATGTTTTTCCAGAGATGCTTCCAACTACATGAAAACTGAGGCACAAAAGAACTGTTTAGAATATTTTTTTGCAAAATTTCTAGGTTTGTTTTTTTTATAGAAATTTTGGATTATCTTGGGATCCGTGTATCCAAATGAAAACTTGTTTCTATGGGAGGTAGATATCATAATCATTTAAAAAATAATGTATCCAAATTGCTTTAAGAAACTCGGAATGATGAGAATCAACGATCGTCCTTCAAGCAAGTGTCGAAACGAGTGTTGGATTAGGTACATGATTGGCTACCAGATTGGGAACCATATTGGTGGAAGAAATCTGCAAGATAACCAAAGAGATAAACCGGAAGTAATTAATTATTAGATATAATCATTTAAACTTATGCTTAAAAATGAACAAATAAAATGAAATAATGATAAGATTATACCTTGTTAAGAATCTCCATGGAACATCCTTAAAAATTATGCAGAGGATGTCTAAGTGACGATACATAAGAGAAAATGCATGTAAAACACTTAAATTATGGATTAAATGTGTAGATAAAACATGGAGAAATGGAGGGTCATCATCTCCCCCATACCAAATATCTTGCATGTCCCAATGCAAGAAAACAAAATTGATATGCAGAATGGATATTCCACCTAAACCCCAGAGGCATTAACCAACACCTGTGGAGAAGATGGAACATGTTTTGGTGGGGTACTTTTAAGTTCATTGAAATGTTGTTCATTTTTCTTCAGTTGCTTCCTCAAACTTCTATTAGATCCTACCATATCATCAACCAACTGTTGTAATGAATTAACCTTAGCCTTGAGAATTCCATTCTCCTTTTTAAGATGGTGGGTAAGGAGAGAATACTCCTAAAATTCTCCGATTAATTGAATATTTCTCTTTTGAAAGTAATTATTGGCTGAAATTTCAGAAGGAATAATGGAAGGGTGTTGAGCTGGAGTTGTAGGGGTGAGTGTACCCAAAGAATTAAAAGAAGAATGCGCAGGAAATGTGGACTCATTAGAAGAGTGTAATGGATACATAGGGGCTCAAAGAGACACACTCGGATGTACAACCTTTTTATGACTGATGGGTTAACATCAATCGATTCATGATTATGAAAATGGAACTGAATTAAGTAATTTAATCTAAGGCGTAATATATAATGAAGGCATATCAAATTTAGGATAATGTTTTGATAAAATATTATATGCCTTCGTCCCTTAACTCATAAGCTAACAATAACATATGAAGAATAACTTCATGAGGTATTAAAAATATAAGTGAAAATTATACCCCAAACTTTTAAAGATGTGAGGCGTTATAGTTAAAAGATTTTTGACATAAATTTTTGAGTTTCCCAAAGATCCGAAATATTCCATCACCCAATAAAAGACTTTGAATTGGAAACTGACCGATTAACTGAGTACCAAAATGATGTTAACAACTGAATAATTTGTATATTTGCTTTAGACACTTAAATACTTGCTGTAGATAACCATACTTAATACCTTCTCCTTGACACTTTTCATAACAAATTGGGAATTAATTACAAATCATTGTCCAAATCAGAGATTTGGACATTGATCATAAGAGAATTTTTTCTTTTTTCTTTTTTCTTTGGTATAAATGTAGAGCTAGTAACATGCATAATCAATTTATACATAACCAAATCTAACTTCTGTAAAAGATGAATATAGGTGTGGACGAATGATATTTATAAAACAGACATTGAATTTTATCAGATTTAGCAATTATGAATTGATCCAGACTTACTTTTACATATGTATTCTCTCAATCCAGTACCTCTGCTGTTAAGATGCAAAAATATCCCCAAATTATTGTTATTTCCATAAGTAAAATACCGAGGATAAAGTATAGAGATCTCCTTGTCATGTCCTGAACAGAAAGGTAATTGATCAAAAAACAAAAATAACAATCAAATAGACTTTAAAAGAAATCCAATAGTTATCAATGCAATTCAAATGCAGATTTATTTTCTTTCTTCATACAAAAAATATATTTTGCTTGAACAAGAATTCCACTTACTGAAAGTCATAAAAATACCAGTCAAATTGGCTCAACATTACATAAGGATGTGCTAGTGATAAAGATAAGTTTCTCTGTCAAGTTCATTGAATCATTAATCATCTAAACACTTTGGAGGCATAATCCTCCTATATAGTAAGGATTCGAAAGTAGAGAGTCAAATTACCTTAAGGAGATTATCCACTGGCTGTTAGATAAATATTATTAAATTTAATTTTATCCTAACACATCTTTTAGCTCTTACAAGAGTACCTCTTTCACACAAGAAAATATAAATGAAACATGATAATAGATAGTACAGTCATATCCCACTTCCAGCGAGCCTATTCAGAACTCCAGTGGAGTAATTATAATATCCAATAAATTTCTTCCCTATGAAGAATGCCCCATTTCCAATAGGCCTATTTAGTACCATGATGGGTTTTCCTGGTCATACCATAGGCCATTACCTGCTACCAATAGACTTGTTTAGCATCCCGGTGGGTTAACCTCTTACATCCTTTTTCTTTCATAGGCTCTTGTACCAAATTCACCTTAAAGATAAAATTTATAAATTTCTTACGCAGAAGTGAAATGGGGGAGATGCCCTAAAAACTTTTTTAGGAGCGGAATGGTATTGGGTTGGAATATTTTTCTAGAACAATTCTTGTAAAAGTTTGATTGCATGAATGATTAACTCTCGTAACGATGCTAATTCAATGAAAAGGCTATAGTTATATGTATTAGGGCACTAATGGATAAGAACCAAAAGATTCTTTAATCTCAACATTCCTCTTCTGATGGGTTTATTGTGGTGTCTTCAGAAAAATAATTCAAATCTTGTATCAGTTACTACTTGTAAAAGTACTTTCCCATTCGTGTAAATCCAAATTGAATTATTCTAGTATACTTATGGTTTCATTGAAACAACTTAAGGTAAGGCTAAATGGTACAAAATATGTATAAATGAGGGAATATAAATCTGAAAACAACATGTATCTAACAACATAAAATTAACAACCCAGTACAACTAATAAGTATCTTTTGAAAGTTTCAGCCCTTTGCATACAAAAAAAAACATAACTTCCATTTTTTCAAATGTTTGGGTTTTTCCTGTAAATAGAAAACACCTTCAACCGATGTACATTACCCCATATGCAACTTGTTCATTATAGATTTTTTTTTCAGAACCATGATTAAAAATAGTCACAATTTCATATTACCTCGTCGTATTTTCCTTTTTATAGATTATGAGTTGCTATGATAATAAATCTCCTAAAAGTATGGATTGGAGAAAAGGTATAAATTTTGTTTAAATATCTAAGTCATTTTATTGCAAAAAGAAAAATAACGAAGTTGCATTGATTTCTAAACTAAACATGCAACTTTTTATTTATATACAAATTTTCCCATTCTACCTAAGAAGAAAGAAAACATTTATAATCAAGTATATGAACTCTTCCAATGTAACCAAGTGCGAAGCAAGATGAAAAATATACCGTTATCCAAGTATGAAAAAGTTGTTGCAGTGATTACCTGGGTATGGAGAAGCAACAGACTTGCTTCTGTAATAGAAAGCGTTGAAGGAGGGAATGGTGTTGTGGTTTGGTTACTTCTTGGAACCATATTTCAATATAGTCCTGGTACTCTCCTTCCTTCACATGTCATGTAGATCCCCTTCTCCCAATTGATTCATTTCAAGAGTACATAGACGATCTGCTAAGAACTCCTCAATTTCAGGTTTCTATCCTTCGGATGTAGTCCCTAATGTGTCAACATATTCTGAAGTCTTACAAAGAAAATCCTTTTGTAGCTCTTGGGAATTTGGTTCATCAGTCATGTCAGGAGAGGTTGATAAACTCTTAACTACTATCAGGATGTGTTCTACCTGATAAGAAGAATTTCCAATTGCTGTTAGAATTTGAGAAAATTGTCCCAAATTGATGGTCACCTTTGAATCCATTTTGTCGGTTGTTTTGTTCCTGTCTCGCACAAGTATTAGTGTCTAGGGTTCATACTACACCCCATTTTTAAATGTGTTTTTAAATATTTCCAATCAAAACTACCTACCACAAAAAACATATTTGCATACATCAAACACACTGTTCTTTCCTGAAATAAAACACTGTTGCATGAAATTAAATTGCGAAAAGTAAACACACCCAAACTTGTAGAAATAACACTTGCATAAAATTAAACTGTAGGAAAGTAAAATACCTAAACTCGTGGAAATGAAAACACACTTTTGCAGAAAAATAAATCAAACATGTGAAAAAAATGTGAGAAAGGAACAACAAGGATTTGGGGCAACCCACTAAGGTGGATGCGTCAGGCTGTTACACCATGAAAATATTGTAGTGAATTCATCTTTTCATCTTATCATTTCCCCCCCCCCCCCTTGTTGTGTAAGGTAAAGGCAACCTATCTACCTCTATCTACCTAGAATTCACCCCTTTAGCACCTCCCCGAAAACAACGCCAAAAATATCCGACAAAATATATAACAAATAAATTTTCCTTCAATTTAATTATCAACCAGGGTAGGTAAACTTCGAGTTTCTACACTATATGTGCATGGTAAGATGGACTATTCTAATATCTGTTGGAAATTTGCAAGATAAAAGATAAAACACACTCTGATCACTCTAAACTTATTGACAATCTAGCCTACACTCTTTACCATTCACTCAGTAAGTAAAAAGATGCATGTGTATCTAATTTATTATATAGGAAAACATTCAACTTTCTACTATATGATATAAGGAAGAAATGATGTTTCAAATTTGCTCTAAAGAACAGGTCTGTTTCTAAACTAAAAAAATCACAAGAAAAGGAAATTTCAATCTACTTTAATGAACTATCTAGCTAATGAAGCAACAAAGGTAACTACGAAATAAAAACTCCTAACAATCTTATGCTCACTAGCCTAAACACAATTAAAACTGTGACTTCAATATATAAGTTCTAGTCAGAAGCAGTTATCTTTAATTGGAACTCAAACTACACATCACTAGTGAGCCTGAACCCTTCAAACATTGATCTATTAATCTTCAATTCAAACTAACGATGAAAGCATTTCAATCAGTGAATGTTTATCAAAATGGAATTCATGAATTAACAACCTTCCTAACCTAATTAATCAAACTTAACCTAATACATTCAAGGAAAGGAATCTTTAAATATCCAAACGCTAATTTTCTGGCCAACGTTCTAAGTTAAATGTAAGGCATTCCTATGATCTACCCAAATTGAAAAAAACAAGTTTTCCAAGCTACTTTGTTCTATTTTATTTATAGATCTAAGATCTTAACATGAATTTAACCATTTCTATGAAAGGAAACAAGCTGAAAATTCAACGTAGCTAACCATAAATAAGTACCAAGTTTACTGCACTATTCTTTAACCTATTTGAAACTTGTTTACTCTGTTTAACTTCTAAAATTTCCAATAAAAAATAAATAACAACAACAACCAATCAATGTGTAAACAAAAATTCTTACAACAAATAACAAAATGCATAAACAAGAGATCAACACCATGTGAAGGTGGGCCCCCCTGCAGACAATGCTTCAGACTGTAAGTAAAAGCTTAAAACGATATTTTGATGATTTAACTAAAAAAGAGTTTCATAGAAATGAGTTTTTGTCTCTCCATTTTTACATTGATCAACAACCATAATTTATACATAAAATGACACTAGAACCAAATATCAAATCCCAAGAAACAACTTTTCCAAGTTTGGATGAGATCCCAAAAATCTGGGTTTGACAGTCAAATTAGAAAAGTTGGTGTTAATGGCCCAACCTTATCTCCCAATCCCTTGCAATTTTTGACAAACAATTTATGGGTTTTGTAGCCAGATGTAATTTCTAAAAACTTATTTGGCGGGTTTTCTAGAGATGCTTCCAGCTACACGAAAATCGAGGCACAAAAGAGCAGTTTCGAATATTTTCCTGCAAAATTTCTAGGTTTGATTTTTTTTTAGAAATTTTGGATTATCTTGGGAGCCATGTATCCAAATGAAAACTTGTTTCTATGGGAGGTATATATCATAATCATCTAAAAAATAATGTATCCAAATTGGTTTAAGAAACCTGGAATGACGATAATCAATGATCGTCCTTCAAGCAAGTGTCGACATGAGTGGTGGATTAGGTACAAGATTGGGTACCAGATTGGTGGGAGAAATTTGCAAGATAACCAAAGATACAAACCAAAATTAATTAATTATTAGATATAATCATTTAAACTTATGCTTAAAAATAAACAAATAAAATGAAATAATGATAAGATTATACCTTGTTATGAATCTCCATGGAACATCCTTAAAACTCATGCAAATGATGTCTAAGTGACAAAACATAAGAGAAAATGCATGTAAAAGACTTAAATTCCGGATTAAATGTGTAGATAAAACATGGAGAAATGGAGGGCCATCACTGTCCATGTGTCAAACTTAAGCTAGTAATGCAATTTCCCCATAAGCAATTTCCATGAAAGTTACCATACATATGTTGTGTCTGATAATTAGTTTGAAGATTTTAATAACCATTAATAATGAATTAAATTGATGTATTATATGCATTCCCATACTCTGTTCTAAAATTTGGGAGGGTTTTACTTCATTTGGAGAGCCAAAAGTGTCATCTACCCTTGGGGGTTTTGACATCAATTTTCCTAGTGTTTTTGTCCTCCTTTCCCCAGGGTCAAAAGAAAGTTGCTGAAGAATATGGAAAGTGTATGAGAGTTAATAATATTAATAGGATTTAATAATACCCATACATCCATTCCATACAGAATTGAAGTCATTTGGGTGCATTTGGATCAACTTCGGCTTCACTAGTTCAAAATTAGAAATTGGCCAAAATTGCACAAACTTGAATAACATGTCAAAATGAGTTTTTTTATTCGACCATTGAGTGTATAAGTTATGTTAGTATTTTTTAAATCCCATAGGGTCCTTCCATAATAAATTTGGAAATATTTGGTGGTGTTTGGAACCAAACCAAGAAAGACTAGTTTACTACTTTTTTCTAGTTTCGAAATTAGACAAAGTATTGAAGGAGGAGGTATGTGAATTGTTTGTGAAAAGTAATAAGCCACATATATCAATTTTTCAATCCTTTAAGAACCTAATATCACTTCCCTTGAGCTTCCCCAGTTGTCTCATAAACATGGAGTCGGTGTGAAATCCATTGTCAATGAGGGTGTTGAGAAAGAATGTTTTCAATGTCAAAGTTTTGAGGCCTCTTTCAAATATTTTGGATAGTGTGCCTAGTTTATACGAATTTGATGATAGAGTTTGAAAAACCAAGTAGTAAACTATGGAATAGTTCCTCCATTGTTTTTCTTCAGGGAATTGAACTTTGTGAGAATATTTTTGTTATCTTCTTTACTCCCCACTTCTTTGTGAACTTCACTATGAACTGTACCCAATAGTTTACAGAGTTATTGGGTAGGTTTCCAAATGATTTTCTAGATTCTCCTTTTAGAGAATGTGCAAACATACTCGAGAATAAATTATCCATATGGACCAAGAAATTATCAGTAATGTCTTGGAAAGTAGTAGGTGATCTTTAGCTAAAATCACATTTTCCCCTTTGAAATTAGAAAGAACCGTAAGATAGCCATCAATCATGTATCCTGGTAGATTTATTGGAGGAAGAACTAATGGATTGAATTTGGTTTCCAACCAAGGATTTAGAGTTTTGGGCCTGCCATGTTAGGGTTTTGAGTTGGGGTGTGAGTTTGACTGTAGGTGGGTATACTCAAATAAGGTATATGAAGAATAAGGGATTTTGGACTATAATTAGTTGGTATGTGAGTCGATGAAAAAGATTATGTTAAGCCATATGAACCCAAAAAAGTGTTCTTATCCCAAGGGGCCAAACTATGGGAATATGGGTAAAAAAACTTCTACAAAGGAGTTGATGGAAAAGGGTGAAGGTATTTGAACTGCAAAGGGGAGGAAATAATTCTAGGCCAATGTGTATTTAAGGGAAGCTTAGTGTCCTTAATGACAAATGGGGTTGGAGTCTACAAATATTGGTATATTCTTACAACATAGATATGTGCCCCTTTTTTCTTCTTCCATACTTGGTTAGGATCTACTAAGGGGGAATGATTTTTCCTTTAGATTTGGACTAAGTTACTATGGATTTAGGACCCAAATTTCAAAACATGGGAATTTTATCCCAATGGATTCTATATGGGAGTGGAGTCACTAG
The DNA here is from genome assembly GCA_001517045.1 of Pseudotsuga menziesii. Taxonomy (NCBI): domain Eukaryota; kingdom Viridiplantae; phylum Streptophyta; class Pinopsida; order Pinales; family Pinaceae; genus Pseudotsuga; species Pseudotsuga menziesii. The sequence goes on along the minus strand of LPNX010432765.1, from coordinate 106,940 downwards.
TTAGAGGCTATTTCACATACTTTTTTTGTGCATAAGGATTTATGGTCTTAATCTCCTAGAAGATAAAAAAATATTTTATCAGTTTAAATCTCAACAATGTGTGAAGCACTCAGTAAGGTAAATCAAAAGCAAGCACTTATTTTCTGTGACCCTTCTCTTCTCTGACCAAGAAAATGGTGTTGGTCATGATTCTTATATTCAACAAGTCTCCGCTGGTAATGGGACTCGATCGCCATGTTTTTCCTTAGGTTGTACCCCTACAATATGGTATACATTTTATCTTCTTAGGACATGAATAGTTCTCAACAAAAAAAAATGATTCTCCAGGATTGTTATAAGAACAAGGAGGGATATGCAAGATGCACCATGCCTGTGCCACTTTAGGTCATCAAGCTAGTCCTTGGACCAAGTGATGGTATCCTAATTTGGAAAGGAAATGAATCCTATTCTATACCATAGGTGCCTATAGATATAATTGAAAATATTGTATGGATCTACAATCAATCTCTACAATGCAAGAAAATGACCTCAGATGTCTAGAAAGTAACTTTGAGCATTATTTTCAAGGAGGAGGAGCAAACATATCTTTAAAATTTGGAAATAAGTGAATATAGTATAGCATGGTACCCTTAATCATAATTGATATATTTGAAAGAAGATGTAGAATCATTAACACATTTGAGAGTAAAAAAATGATAATAATTCTATTAAACACATTCATAATACATAAAAAAAAAACCACACGGGCATAGTAAATGTGGATCCATGGATTTAGGAAACAAAATAAATGCCTATAATTAATAGTAAGGGAAAATATAAATTCATATAAAACAAAATTTCCTCAAAATCCAGTTACATCTAACCTCGATCCAGGTTTTCAATTAATTATAACCCCGTTATTACAACAATTACAACAAGGGATACCCATTCGTCTCTTCCCTGAGACTACCACCTTTCTCTATGAGAGAAAAAGTTATTTAATTATATTACAATTAATAAGGAGACACTAAAAAGAGTAGAACCAATTTTTAAATATTTCTCATACCATTCCTCCAAAATTTATACCACCTATTGGATATAATAATTAACCTCTTCTTTCTTTCTCTTTTTCTATGTTTTTATACTCCTTGGATCTAGATGTTGACTGTTTTTTCTAAGGAATATTTGAATGTGTTGTCTTATTTACATGATTACTAAGAACTTGTGAGTTGGAATGATCAATTATTATGTTTATGGGTAAAAAATTCTTATATTCGATATCATTTCTCCATCTTTCTTATGATGAATTCTTATGTTTATGTCATTTCACCATTTTTCCGCACGTCATTCTTTGGAGGAGGAGAGGATTCTCCTACTTGTTGTGTTGACCTTTTTAACTTCCCATATTATATATAATATTTCAAAAATGTTAAGACATCCCTATGGGGACATACTTACCCCCTTCCAAAATACTGAATTACTTATGCAATTTGGATTGAGCAGTGTAGTTAACTCATCCTAAAGTTTGAATCAAATTATTTAACAAAGTTGCGGTCTCAATGGAGGGATGGAGCCGATTTATAATTTCACGTGTTGTAGGTATTCTTAATTTATTATTTTCACAAAATGAGGTCGAGCATTGGGATTTTAGAGATTTGATCATATGTTTTTTTATGTCACGGAAGGTGATATATATGAATCGCTCATGAGTATTAATTCATTTAGATATGGGTAAAAAATTTCAATCTTCTAAAGTTTGTAATAGTTTTTATTAAATGTAATGAAATTTAGACTAAGGTTTGGTAATATTTAAAACATTTAATTATTATTTTATGTTTTACTGCCTATTTGCCTATTTTATTAGATTACTATTGGTTTAGGGATATGAAGTTGCTCTTGGTTCCTGTGCCCCACGACCCAGCGGCAAGGATGATATCATCTCTGACACCCTAACCAACCTTCCTTGACACTCCAACCAACCTACTGTGACACCTCACACCTGTATTTGCAATTGCTGGCTCGACACACCCCTGTATTTGGAGTTGCTCGCTCCACACAGATTTATGTACACACCCCTGTATTTGGAGTTGCTCGCTCCACACAGATTTATGTATTCGATAAAGTATTGGTAGTTGAAGTGCATGCATGCATCCAAGCACATGCAAAATCCCACCTGGATACTAAATCAAACTTCAAACACATGCAAAATCTCACCCTAGTCGTTGTTGTTTGTGTGTATGTATGTGTATGCCTGCTTGTTCATTTGTTGTGTGATGGGGGAGAGAGAGCAACAACATTCATACGCATATAAAATGATAAGAAGGAGGGCCGTTCAAAGTCGTAAGGTAAAAATTTGAATCAGGTTTTCATTTGATTCAATAGCTTATGTTTTGTCTATTTCATGGAATGAGATGGGATTTGATAAAATAGGAAAGTCATCGATGGTTGTTGAAGCTGCATCCATCCATCTCCAGATTACCTCATTGTCTTCTCTGCCGGTGTCTTTTTTACTTCCTTTGGTCTGGTTTCTTTGCTATGTCTGTCATTTTGGAACGTTCTACGTATTTTTTATGTTATTTTATTTTGGAGTGTTCTAGGTCTGGACTCTGGTTTCTCTGCCATGTCTGACATATTTGATTTTATGGGAGACTGAATGTTCAGATTGGCGGTGAATTGTACATGAAAGGAGCATAAGGTACATCTCTCTCACACGAGTTTCATTTTCCTTATAGAATATCTTGTGAGTTTTTTAGTCATTCTTTTCTGATTATTTTGGAATTGGGGATTTTCTTTTTTGGGTGTACCATGCTTTAGTTTTACTTAATTTGTTTTGATTAATGAGTGTTCAAGGTGGCAATGAATTTTGAATTGTACATGAAGGTATCTATCGCGCCATGCCTGAATGAAAGAAGCATAAGGTACATCTCTCTCACACGAGTTTGATTTTCCTTATAGAGTACCTTATGTGTTTTTGTTATTGTTTTCTGTTTTTTTTTAATGGTGAATTTTATTGGATTGGTAAATAAATGTCGAGGTTAGCCATAAATGGTACGAAAAACTATAAGCACTTTTCCCTAAAGGTAGGTGCAGGAGGTACATATAATTTCTTTGTGCTGTTATGTTGCTTGAGCAGCTAGCTGGATCTCTAGTGTTACGACTGTATGTGGGAGTGCTTCCTTGTTTTTTAAAACGTTGATAGCGTCCACATTACAAGATACTAGATATTGATCAAACTTCAGGAAGAATAAATCTGAGTACCCACGACTTTGTTCATGGACATTTCCAATACTTGTAGATGGACCCTTTGGGGTGGTTTCTGCCGCTGAACTAGTTGTGATAATAGTGACTGGACTGTCATATATAATGTGGTAACAATGGCTGCATTTATAATCAGTGATACTAAATCGTTGATACCTTTGCCTTCATATAAAAATAGGTATCTCAGTTGTTTTTCTCGTTACATAACTAGGAAATCAGCCTTCACAACACATTTAGTTTTTAATGTTTATTTTATTAGAGCTGCTTTGCATTTGCGCTGATTGGTAATTTGAACACATAGATTATAGCACTGTAAGTATGGCGCATGCATGTATATTCCCTTATCCATGGTGGGTAGGCCGAGTGGATTTAGTCTCTATTTGTTCTTCTGTTAATATTATAGTTCAGAACTTTATTTTATGAAAAGACACTATACCTAATACGATACATTTTAAGGATAGTTTAATTTGCTAATGATCCAATTTCTATGCATCGAGGTAGTTCATGTTCAGAGGCGTTCTTTGTGCTTGTTGCAACCATTCATTCTGTGTTTTATTATTCATTCCAGTGCTCTGACACTATTTTCCTTTAATCTTTATTTTAATTTTATTTTAATCCTAATGATGTTTCTAGCCCTTGGATGCTAAGAAAGTTGGTTTGATGTTATAGGTTTGCTTTCATGGCATGCCTCAAGTCGAATACATCCAAGTCGAATACAAAGGCCAGAGGAAGGAGTTTGCAGCCGTGGAGATATCTTCCATGGTTCTAGTGAAAATGAAGACGACAGCAGAAACATATCTTGGATGTGATGTCGAGGATGATGTGATCACTGTTCCTGCCTATTTTAGCGATTCTCAGAGAAAGTCTAATAAAGATGCCGCCATCATTGTTGGCCTTAACGTCATGAGAATCATTAATGAACCCACAGTGGCAAGTGGCAACTATAGCTTATGGGTTCGACACTGAGTTTTACTTGTCCAGCGATAAGAAGACATTCCTAGTTTCTGACTTGGCTCTCACTATGCAGAATAGTGAATTCGAGGTAAACGCTGTTGGCGGGGACGGGCATTTGGGAGGCGAAGATTTTGATCTGTTCGGTCCATCGAACGGATCAACAAGGAAGTCAACCATTGACTTCGTTGACTTAACTGTTGACACTGTCATTAATATTGACTCAGTATACGAAGGAGTAGACTTTCACATCAATATTACAATATTGAAGCACTCAACGATGATTTGTTCCAAACATGTATGAAAATACTAGGGCAATGTGTGGAAGACGCCAAGATGGGCAAAGAGAAGATTAATCATGTAGTCTTAGTAGGAGGCTCTACCCGTATTCCAAAGGTGCAGGAACTACTCCAAGAATTGTTAGAAGGAAAGCAATTCTGCAAAAGTATAAATCCCGACGAATTTGTTGCATATGGTGCTGCACTTCATGCGACGGCCATGAACAATGAAGGCATCCACTTAGTCCTTATGGATGTCACGCCTTTGAGTCTCGGAGTTTCAATTCAAGGGGGTGTTATGTCTGTAGTCGTTCCCAGAAATACTTCAGTTCCCACTAGAATGGAGGGCGGTTTCACTACAAGGTTTGACAATCAAATAAATATGTATTTTCCTGTTTACGAAGGTGAGAGAGCTATGGTTGCAGATAACAATTTGCTGGGTGAATTTTCCTTGCGTGGAAACCCGGCAGCCAGATGTTGAGTGCTAGACCTTAAAGCGGTGTTTCAAGTGGACGTGGAGGGGATTCTCAAAGTGTCAATGCGGGATGAGGGTAGCGGGGTATTTAATCACATTGTCCGTGCTAACGACAGTGGTCGGCTGAGCAAGAAGGAGATAGAGAGGATGTTGCGTGACGCAGAGAGGTTTCGAAGGGAGGACGAGGAATCCAAAAGGAATCGCACTGCAAAATCTGATTTGGAGTGTTATATTTACAATATGAAAAACAGAGTGAAAGAGGCTAAAGCCAAGGGAGCGCTGAACGTGAAAGCTGGGTTCAAATTTATCGAGCAAATGCTGAGTAGTGTAGAGGAATGGTTGGATGAAAACGAGTGGGCGAAGGCTGACGAATTGGAAGGTAAGCTGAAACTGTTGAAGGAGATCTGCAACCCATTCACATACAAATCACTCTTCTTTGATCTCTTTCCTTTGGAATGATATAAAATGCTATTTTGTAGTCTGAACAAGGTTACACCGTATGCAATATTTTGACGGTAATGGATCTCTGTCCTTTAATATATAAAAAGGCGTGAGACCTAAAATAGGTTGTTTTTTCTACAAAACTATATAATATGATGTGAATGCTTATCACTTTCCTGTTTATAGAAGATTGATTTTTTATGCTTTTAACAACTTTAACAACCGTAGAAAAAACTCGTGAATAACATATCTTAGAAATTGTATAAGCTCATCAATAACATACATAATCTTAGAAATTGTATAATCTCTTGAATACCATATTTATAGCCATCGAATTTAAATATTGCACAATAACCATCGACAGTAACCAAAATAATCCCTTTGTTTATGATCAATACCATATTTATAGCCATCGAATTTAAATATTGCACAATAACCATCGACAGTAACCAAAATAACCCCTTTGTTAATGATCTTTTTTGTTTATGATAATTTTTAACAGCACTAAAACTGCTTCTCAAATAGCACACACATATAGGACATGTAAATCTCATTTCTTAATGTCAGTGGGTTCAATAAAGAGAAGCTACTAAATGTAACTAACTAACTACTTTTATTTAAAACTTTTCACCACTCTGATCTAGAGCTCACCACTTTTATCTAGAGCTCCTTATATTTAATTTGTGAGGGACTATGTATAATTTTTAACAATTAGATATTTTGGAATAATTGGGGTAATAAACAAGATGGGGTTCGATCAGCTAAATATAGCCTCAATAGTAAGAGTTTGACTTGATGGGTTTTGTTCATTACAATGACCAAGCCAATAGTAAGAGTTTGACTGATGGGTTTTGTTCATTACAATGGCCAAGCCAATCTGCTAAACACACGTGGACTTTACCTCGAAGGCCACACCTTAACTCTACTCTAGCTTCCGAGCGTTGTGCTAGCACATGCCAATGCCATTATGATCATTATGAGATGTATAGTTCATCTCAATTATAGATCATAGTTTCTTTTATGTAGGTATTTTTTGTAGGTTATGCCATTGGCATCAGTTAAATACTTGAAGGACCTGTCAATTGAGGTTATCACCATATTTATTCCCCTCAAAGCTAATACGTTAGTTACGCCTAGCTTTCAATATCTCCCTCCCTAGCTTATAGATCCCTTTTTTCTGATGTAGCAACAGATGGATTTTCCATTAATGGAAACGAACATTCGTAACATTCGTATAGTGATGCATATGTTAACATGAACGAAACTGCTAACTGGCATGCAATTCATCATGTTAATGGGAACGATACCACGACGGTTGTTTCCAATGGAGTGCTGGGATTCTAAACAATGCTTTCAGAGATGGACGGCGCCGCTGCTTTTGGTATGAAGAAGAAATTGCTTTTGGTAAGAAGAAGAAATTGAAGACAGTCTTTGATGGTGTTTCACGCTAAATAGGTAAGTTTTGCAAATATGTTGAACTGAATTGCTTGAATGTGAATATATATAGAACAAGTGCTTTTTTCACTAAATAATCAATATTATTGTCTTCACAACATTCTTCCTCACAACATTCTTCATACCGAAGTGAGAAATTACCAGGATATAGTGTTACTCCATACAGAACCATTCGACAAGGTAAATATACACAATACACTATCTAGAAATATATAAAATAAAGATTATGAATTACCTTTTCTCTAAACGTGCATCAGGCGCCCGTCTGCTACTCGAAGTAAGTAATGAAGTAATTTGCATCTGGTAATATCCCTCAACTGTATGCCTTTAAATGTTGGCAAAAACTTGGTTCTCATGCTTCTAATTTGTAGTCATGAAGTGTGCCCGTATCTCGATTGATACCACCCTTCTTTCTCAATTGATACCTGATGACTATAAAATTGATGGGGATTTCTTGATTTTACACTACTAGACCGTGTGTCTAGACCTTACAACCCTAAGCAAGACTAACAAACAATGAACCAATTATCAACATTTACTCGAATGTATGCTGGAAACAAAAAATGGAGCGACTGATTGTACACTGGAGATGTCATTGCTTGAACAGTATTTCCCAGCAATTGTAATGATTTCTTACGACAGCTTTGTGCACATCTCATATGCAGTTACACAAATGCATAATTTTGCAATACATGCTACTTTTGACATTGACATGCACTAATGCCATTGCTCATATCTAGTTTCTCCATAATTGAATTGAAGATGTTTTCTAAGATGCTTAAAAACTATATAGCTAATTATCTCCAACTTTTTTTGGTTTTGGATTCTTGTAAAGAGTACCTTCTTTATCATAAATCTATCATCCATAATTCAGATAGCACTGAGCATGGATGACAATTAATATTCCAGGTTTCCATGATTTAAAAAACGTGCCCTCCCAAAAAGTAAATTTGTCAACAATGATTCGGATCACAGAGGCAGTGATGGCATTTAATAATATGATATGTGAGGTAACTTAGACCGAGAATCAGATAATTTGTAAACATTTTATATTGCCACCGTCAAATCTGTAAAGGTAAGAGAAGAGTTTACCTGGTTCGTTAATTTTCCAACGAAATTCTTTGGGCATTCATTGCTGAAATTTATGGTGAGTATAATGGAAGCGTTTGACATGAAAGCAAAATCTGGTGAGGTAACCTATTAGTTCAAGTTTTGATTTTTGTGCATAGTTATTTACATATTTTTATGATATGATTTTGATCAAATTGTTTATTGTTAATGTTAATTTTTATAGTAGTAACCTTCTTATTATCAAATTACCTTTTTATTTTTGCTTTGATGCTTCCATGCACATTACTTATTTCGATGTACAGTTTTTCTCAACTCTGACAGAAAATTCGAGGGATACTCACCGGCCATATTGCAAATTTAGGGATATCCGAAGGAAACTTGGTGGGCATGGCAGGCCAAGCAAGATCACGATGAATGGGGTCATTAATGAGTTTTGCTAAATCTGGGATATTTAGACCTACCATATATGGAAGAACTGAGGTATTGATATGAGGTTTATTCTTACCTTGGGTTGCATTTGGGTTTTAGTTTGGGTTCATGTGGTTAGTTCTGGCCGTAGTGGATAGATGAGATATATATTCACTATAAGTGTCGACACACCTACACTAAAAGAGCTCGTTGAGGTTGAACTGGCTTATGTAGAAGAGGGTTCTACAGGTACACGACGAGTAGGATAAATTACACAACCAAGAATCCCTTCATGAGGGAAATACAAAATACTAAGGGAACACCACGTTTGCAGAAACCCAATTTCGTTTGATTGGAGAATCACTGTGAAGTTTGCAAAATATTGTATGTAGAAGTCTCATTCCATTTGGCGCTTTAATGCCTGATTCTTCATATGTTTTGGTATTTTCTATTAAGTACTTTTTCTCTCCCATCCACAATATTCAGAGGCACTCATTTTGTTGAAGGGCAGTTGCAAATTATTCAACAAAATGGGGGATATTTTTGAGGATGAAAATGAGTCCACAGTAACCATTGATGAGTACATAGAGAGCGTGGACGCCCAAGAATTGCTAAATTTATTTACATAGATTCGGTTTGTGAAGCTTGGTGCAAAAACCCATTCATGAACTAGGGTTTAATGAAGTAGGTTTTTTGTATGATGTGTGCCTATGCAGAAAGCGGATTTGGTTTTGGGAGGAGATGAAGGAAAGGAATGTACGTACTCTAAGGGGTATATGAACAGACATGCGGTTTTCTAATGCCTCACATGCGTTCCCGCAGGAAATGCTGGCGTATGCACAACCTGCTCTCTAACTTGCCACGAAGGCCATGAAGTATCTCTCTACCTCTATGTTTATGTTTACTTTTTAATGCCCTTTGAGACCTTTTTGGACTATAAAATATCTCCTTTGATAATTTAAATTGGAAAATGAATTCAGTAGGAATTTGATCAAAGGTTTTGTGTTTTTAAGGTCTCGTTTTTGTGCTTGATTAGCTTGTTATGAAATTTCTCTGTTGATTTTGTTTTTTGTGGGTTAAAATATTTGTTTAAGAATCATAATTAATTATCCCTTCGTATGCTTCTCAACCTTTGGAAGAAAAATGGATGAAGTATATCCAACTAGGTTTTTTTCATTATTGGTTGTTTTTTATTTATTTGAATATCCGGAAAGTTCCGTCTTGAGTACACATAGTTTAAATATATTTATGCCGAGTTTGATGTGGTAATGAAGGCTTCTAATGTTATGTCTTAGTTATTTTTTATTTGTGTTGTTAAATATATATCATGTAAAGCCATTTTCCTTGTATGGGAATAAAATATCAAGTGGAATGCCATGAATTAATATTAAATCAACCGGGCATTCAGTGTCTTTATTTTTTTCTAGCTTTGGAAGCAATAAGGACAAAGATTATTTTTAAAAGGCCATATGCCAAAATAATTGTTTTGGGTCACATTTAAGAATCAATAGCTTATGTTTTGTAGTAATATCAATAACTATGAGTAATTGTGGCGACGTTGCCACCTCGTGGCTCTTGTTCCTAATATACCTTGAGTTTGTCATTCCATGGACATGGAAGTCCATTCTTGACCATTGTATTAACTACTTTGAAAAAGGGAGTAATTAAGGTCATTGCTTCGTGAATTTTTGTGAATTTCAATATCCATATGAGTCATGGATATTTAGTGTTGTTAATTTATTTAGGGTTAGCATGCTTACCACCATATTTGACACATAAGTGGTCGTATTTGGCTTGTATGGACTCTCCATACTTCTCAAGATAGATCTCGACTTCATGATAAATTGCATGAAATTCCAAAAAGAACCACCTTTTTTCCAAATAATTTATTTAGCTCAAGATAACATTTTTATCATTTTGGACTTTGTTAATGCCTATGTGTACCTATCCTACCAATCACTTATTTCCCCTTGTATCAAAGCTACATTTTTGTTCAACGCGTGGATCATTTGCTCACATTTACTTAGATTTTATCCTTGTATTTTGAGGTCATCTTTTCTCTTTTCCACCCATTCTTCCATTTCAACTACCTTCCTTAAATTGTTAGTTGTTGTTGTCTTCCGTTCAGAACATTCCCTCTCCTTTTGTTCTATTCTTTTCTTCAAATTTGATATCCTTTCCTTTTGAATAGTGGGTTGAATGATAGGAGGGGTCAACTTCTTTTCCTCCATTACCTCGATAATTTTTATTTGTAGGGAGTTAGTTTTCACATTGGATTCATCTATATTGAAGCTTAAATACCTAGTATTTGCTTCTAGTTCTTTAAACTATTTAATACTCCCTTCATTCATGCCCTTCTCATCAACCATTGATCCATTCTCTATTCTTAAGAAACCCATCTCTTTAGTGATATTTGTTTGTTCTTCTAGCATCCGTTAAGTAGCTGGAAGGGATTGAGCATTTTGAGAATCCTTCATCTCTTTGATCCTTTTATCTTTATTATCTAATATATCCATAAATTCAATGGAACCTTGTGTTCCTTGCCTTGTTTTTTCCATAGAACCCTGGAGTCTGTGATTTTTAGATTCCAATTTTTTTAGCCTATCATTCAAAAGTTGATTTTTGATCTTTATAGATTCAAACTTCTTTCTATGCTATGTTACTATTGTTATAGCGGATTTCACCACTCTAGGTGAATCACACTTTGTATGGCCTTACCCTATCCCGCTGCAGACTCTTTAGACCCCATGTACCATATTTTATCCTTTGATGTTACCTTGATCATCCCTAAAAACTATATAAAAGATGATATACGCGGCTTTTTCCCCGATAACCGCGTACATACGCGGGTTTGACTTCTATAACCACGTACATCGGGATGTGTGCATAAGTCCAAATCCTTTTGGAGTTTTCCTTGACTTGGATCCGACTCATTTGACTCCTGGCCTTCCATATGCCTTGAGATCGCTCGGATTCGACCCTTCATTATCCCTTGTGAAGCTATATAAGGAACCCCTTGGTACATTGAAGGCATATAGAGAGATTGAAAGCAACGAAACTATAGTCCATTGTTGCCAAAACTATACTTGAGTCTGCATCCCTTTGTCCCTTTGGAACACTTTTGTGTTCTTCCCAAGCTTGCCTTTGCTAGTGAGCTTGCTATCGAGAGATGGAGGATTGAGGTGGTGGAGGCCCAAGTGGGGGATTCAGTTTCTCCGATTCGCAGACGTGCCGTCATAGGTTGTATCTATCTTGTAATCTCTGATTTATATTAATAAGAACTATATTTCCTTGTCCAATGATGTGTATTTGATTGAATATTGTATCCATTGGAATATGTCAAATGCTTTTACATTATTGATTATATATGCGGATATAGGAGTCGCATGGTTACTTGAGTATATTTATGCTCTCTTGAGTTCGGGTCCTTTATTTTCGACATGCCTGGTATCCTATCACCCATCCTTGGTCCTAGTACGGACCCTGGTTTCAGACTTGGCGGCATCACAACCCCTTACCGTGCTCATAGATTTGGGAATGGTCATATTACATTCTCTACTCCATTTGTGGAGGATTTTTATTCCCTTCACTCGGTCTTTACACCAGTGGTCAACCTCACAGGGGTGGTAGTTGATGCGTGAACGTTGGGTCTACACCTTAGTTTCCTTTTTATGTCTCATTGTTCACCGCATTGTTTCCTTTGGGTGTTGTTGTCATGATCATTCCTCCCTATATCCTATAGTGTGGATTCTTTATTGACTATTTTGGGTTGTTTTGGTCTAATATGGTTGTCATGTAGGATCCAGTTTTGTACACTCTCTCCGAGGTTTCGACCTGTTCGTGCCTATCATAGGTATAATGTCTATACTGGCATATAGGTTAGGTTCACCACCGTTTGCATTTTGCATGACCTTATGACCATGTCACCATGACCTTAGGTACGAACCCACTCTATTATGTCATGGAACCTTCTTGCTACTATAGAAGTGGCATGATGTGAGTGGTAGAGCTTCACCTTACATGGGTACCCTAGTTAGCGCCTTATTTGCATTTGGTGCCCATGCCGACGTTTTCTCCTTTAGGGTGTGGGAGTCCGTTGTATAGTATTGCCATGACATTTAGCAAGAGCCTCATACTCCTCTTGATCTTATGCTGGCCTGTTTCCCCTCGGACTCCCCTTATGTCAAGTTGTGAATGCATTATCATGAGCTTTACCTGCCTTATTGAGCTTCATGCCGGCTCCCCTGGCATTGTGTTTCAGCCATATAGCCCGAGCTTGTCTCATGTCTAGCCATGAAGAGCCATTTTTATATCCTTCGCAGCTTGATTCCCTTTTTACCGGGAGGGGATTTTCCTCCGAGTGTCGATATCCTACACATGTATCCTTGCATTGAGCATAGGTATGTTCCACTGCTTGGAACTAGTTTGTTTTCCCTCATGACACTCGTCTCCTCCTAGTTTGTAACTATAAAGCTAGTTTATTCTTTTTTCAAGCTTTTCAAATAACTGAAAAAGTCCAAAAAAAAAATCAAAAAACCAAAAAGCCGGACAAGGAAAGATGTTATCTTTGGCAGTTGTTGAGTCATGTCGCCTTCGAACAGAGAAATGTATATCACATCCATTGGTTGGGTTATAGTTTGACTTAGGAGCTGTACTCATTTATCTGAGTTTATCTCCACCAACTGGTTAAGCTTCCAGTCCCTATGGAGCCTCTGTTGATGCCTCCCGTGTCATAGAGATGTCCCAGTTTGTATATCGAGTCTATGCTGCCTTTATTCAGTCACCATACGCCGTTATGCTCTTGTTCGAAGGAAGTTAAAACCTGTGTTGGCCATTCCTCAGTTATCTTGACTTTGCATGTCGGCCATTCCCGGTACAGTTACTAGTTCGTGCACTTTATGATCGAGTCCTTCCACATTAGACAACTTTGTTGAGTACCTCGTGTTGGATGATGGGGGATGCCTTAATTCCCTCCTTCCAGCGGATTTCATCCCATTGAATCCA
>LPNX010432765.1:75382-93497 GCA_001517045.1 Pseudotsuga menziesii | reverse complement strand
TCAGCTCTCGTGACTTGATTCCAGTGTATGTCAGACATTTCCAGCCACTATGGAGATCTTGATCTATTGTATATCTTCAGCCATTTTGGAGATCATGGTTCTTTGTATATCTTCATCATGGAGATTTTGATCTATGTATATTGTACGTGGCGATGACCACATATGTGATATCATGTATTATGCCTATTCATGGCCATTGTACTCTTATGTATCCGGGACTGCTATATGTACTTGCAGTTATATGAAGAGTTGTATCATTGTACTATGCTGATTGGGTGGCTGGTCTTCCATTTGGGATCCTTCATCACTCCACTTCTGGGATGGACTTATAATGTATTTCGTCCATCGTATGACCCCTCTGACCTCACACATTAGGGGGCATTTGCTATAGCGGATTTCACCACTCTAGGTGAATCACACTTTGGATGGCCTTCCCCTATCCCGCTACAGACTCTTTAGACCCCATGGACCATATTTTATCCTTTGATGTTACCTTGATCATCCCTAAAAACTATATAAAAGATGATATATGTGGATTTTCCCCCGATAATCGCGTACATACGCGGGTTTGCCTCCTATAACTGCGTATATCGGGATGTGTGCATAAGTCCAAATCCTTTTGGAGTTTTCCTTGACTTGGATCTGACTCATTTGACTCCTGGCCTTCCATATGGCTTGATATTGCTCAGATTCGACCCTTCATTATCCCTTGTGAAGCTATATAAGGAACCCCTTGGTACATTGAAGGCATATAGAGAGATTGAAAGCAACGAAACTATAGTCCATTGTTGCTAGAACTATACTTGAGTCTGCATCCCTTTTTCCCTTTGGAGCACTTTTGTGTTCTTCCCAAGCTTGCCTTTGCTAGTGAGCTTGCTATCAAGAGATGGAGGATTGAGGTGGTGGAGGCCCAAGTGGGGGATTCAGTTTCTCCGATTCGCAGACGTGCCATCAGAGGTTGTATCTATCTTGTAATATCTAATTTATATTAATAAGAACTATCTTTCCTTGTCCAATGATGCGTATTTGATTGAATACTGTATCCATTGGAATTTGTCAAATGCTTTTACATTATTGATTATATATTCTAGAATAGATCTAACACCATGATATATAGTATGCTTGTATTGTTCACTTGTTGTTGAGGAAGTATTATATCAATTCAAGCTGAAGGTTGGAAAGCTCAACGGGGATCTACTTCAACCGTCCGGAATAACGTATGAGGTCTGATCCTTTAGTGTTAGACATTTTATTTCTATTGCATATTGGGAAAGATTGATTTCTGGAGTCAAAGCTGTCTGTTTTGGTACCCCAAGCCATAGGAATTTCTCTCCGTAACAGAATTGGCGATTCCGCGTACATCCTCCTCTTTATTTAACTCAAGTTCATCCTCATATATATTATCCTTTTTTCTCTCTAGATTATCATGGGAACTATCACTTGCTTTCCTTTTCTCAGCTTTTGAGGATTTACTAGTAACTTTCAACATTGTCATGTCAACTTTCCAAGTTTCTTCTAGAAGTGATTCTTCCATGACCAAGGATTTAGTCTCTTTATATTTTTGTGATATTACATTTGTAGGAAGACCCTCTTTCCTTGCATGGGATTGGATAATGATATGGGTTTGGGTTGAAATATCCATGAATGAGTTGCTTGTCTTAGTGAGTAGAGTGTCACTTTCCACTTCTTCAATAAATAGTGTGGTCTCTCTTTTAGATTTATCGTGGTCTCTATTTTAGATTTATCAGTGATTTCAAATTTTGATCCTTCAAAATGTTTTTCATGTTTAAAATATGCAGGTAATTATGATTTAGGGGACTGTGTAATTTTCACCTATTCTTGAAGTGTCTTAGGATGAATTTGATGAGTTGTCTCTAATGGACTTGCTTCCTCCTTCATAGGTCAATTTACATTAGCTCCAATTTTGATCCAAGAAGATATTAGAAGGCTAAAAAAATGAAGTCATCCAATCTCATTCAAACCAATACTAAAATGAAGAACTCACTGAGACCACCCCAACAACATTCATTTCACCTCAATCAGACTCTGTATGGGGAAGTTATGATGTTCTGAAGGTGTGGAGAAACAAAAAAAATGGCAGAATAAGGGTCTCACGTGGCACCAATGACAGGGTGACATGTGGATATCCATACAGGTGTATGGTTCCTACGTGGTAGAACCATGTGGAACCACATCGCAGATGGATTGTTGACTGGGCGATGAGTTGACATCCGAGTGGAAGTTGATATGAACTAGTCACAAAGTGACACATAAACCAATCTCGAGGTGACACGTGTCACCTCGAAACTCGAAACCTAACAAAAGTATGTTTGAAATCCAAACAACACTCCACATTGTTTAAACCATCAACCATTGAAAACACAACTAAATGGCTTACCATTCTTCCATCCACATGTGTCTTAAACCATTATAACAGAAACCGTATTTAAGTTGACAAGAAATGGAAACGGGGGTAAAGAGGGGTAACCGACCTCACCAAAGTTGGAGTTTGGTCGATCCCTCCCCCATATTGGAACGTGCTGGAGGAAACATAGTGGTTTAAACCTACCACCTCACGAGAAATGGAAACGGGGTAAAGGGGGGGGGGTGACCGACCTCACCAAAGTTGGAGTTTGGTCGATCCCTCCCCCATATTGGAACGTGTCGGAGGAAATAGAGTGGTTTAAACCCACCACCCCAAAAATAGGGTATGCCACACAATAAACAATGCATAACATCCAACAACTAACCAAAGTGAGAGAAGAACCTCAGACCTCCGAGGATCCAATTTCTAAATGGAGTCCATTCCACCAACACACCAACGACGCTCAATTGAAATTTCCACCCTCTATCTTTTATTTAAAGTAAGAAGACGCCAACGAATCGAGAGACCACATGTTGACGCCCATGTTGGGCCTTTTTGAACATGGGTTTGGCACGTTTCTGGCATGGTATATGCATGAATATCAAGGTGTACCTACATGTACTATCTATATATTTTCCCTCTATTTTGTGCATGCTTCCCAAGGGATGAAAGGTTTTTGTCAAAATGGTATCGTGTTATAGTAAAAAATCCATGATTTTTCAAGACAAATACACTGGTGCAGTCATAATATTCATGTAGACAACAAAATTTTCAGGTCCTCTCCAAATTTAGGTATCATTATATATTTTTCCATGTAATTGTTCATTTGACGAGATTATAAACAGGCCTTGCCATTAAAGAAGTAGGTATGAAAACGTAGTCTGTCTTGGACGAACTCGATTATCAAAATTATGTTCTCATTTTTATGGCATGTTCTATTTTGGTGTTCTTCATTATTGTGCACAATTTACATTTCTTCATTCTCTCTTTTAATCAATCCATGATAAGTATAAGTATGCAAAGATCATAGATCACGTGGTATTAGAGCCGGATTCTATGACTTTGGATTATAAGTGTGAATGATAACCAAGGCCAATATCTAACGAGGAGAAGGTGAATTAGTGCCTTACAGCCTTGAGATTGGACATGCACAAAGAAGAATAAATATGGAGGATGAATAACTTTGCATTAAGCATGAGAAATATTTTCACAAAGCCTTCTACCAAATGGAAGATATGGTAAAACAATTGCTTACAAATTATCAAGAGAGGGTGACAAAGAAGAACAAGAAGAAGAAGGTAAAAGAAAAGGATGAAGCTTCAGTAAATTACGAATATGGAGAAGAAACTCCTGAACCTCCATATCCATTTTCAAGTTCAAGCTCTTCTTCTTCCTCCTCTTCTTATCATTCTAGTTTTCCTAAGAAAAATGCTTCTTAAAATACATTGTTAAAGCTTGATGTAAAAATTGATTTTCCCATGTTTAAAGGAGAATGAAATGCATAAAAACTTAACAATTGGGTAAGGCACATCAAGGTTTATTGTCATGTGCAACAAATTGAAGAATAAGAGGTGAAGGTTCAGTTAGAATCTCTTCAATTATCTGTCACCTCTCTCGTATGGTGGGAGAGAAAGCTTTAAAAAGGTAGCAAACTAATGGTAAAATTATCTCCTAATGGTATGAATTTACTTTTGCATTAAGGAAGCATTTCTATCCATTGGGTTACATTCAAAAGGCTGTGATGGAATGTCAAACTTTGAGGCTAAGTAAGGGTCAAAATATTCAAAATTTCACAAAAGAATTTAGAAAGAAGGCTCTTGAATTGAATGTGTCTTTAGGTACTTTAGAAACTTTGATGAAATACATTGGTGAACTTCCATACTATGTTTGTCATACATTTTTGTTTTTAACTCCTACTAATATGGATGAAGCAAGTGTGAAAGAAACACACATTGAAAGAAGGGTAAAATATGTACGAAATGAAAATTCATTCAAGCACGGAGAAAACCATTTCAAGGAAAAATACAAGGGAAATAGAATAGCTGCAACAAAGAAAGAAAAGAAAGCGCTTCATTGAAATTTTTGTGAGGCATATGGACATGATGATGAGCACTGCTAGAAGCTTCATCTAGAGTTAAGGCCAAAGAAATTTAGTGACAAAGGGAAGCAAAAGAATGTTATTACAATGAAACAAGACTTGGAATCCAATTTAGGTGATGAAGAGTTGATCACAGTAGTTGTTTTACAAGGTAAAAGTTCCTTTCATGTCAGTTCAATTTATACATGTGAATCTCATGATTATTAAAGAAGAATAAGTGAACTATTCCATATCCTAGTTGTTTCCAAGCATACACAGATTGAAACACTATTTGGTCTAGGATCACAAGTCATTTGATTTCTGAAAATATTGTGAAGAAGTTGGGACTAACCACAATACCTCATCCCAAACCTCATCCTCTAGGTTGGGTGTATGAGAATTCAAAACTTCAAGTTACCAAACAATGTAGAGTGAGGTTTGTTATTACTTCTAAATTGATAGATGAGGCTGATTTCGATCTTGTTCCTTTGGAATGTATGTGGAATTGTACTTGGGAGTCCTTATCTTTATGATAGAAAAGATATATTTTTCTGACATGAGAACAAATACCATATCACAAAATATGGAGTGGAATACATTGTTATAGATCATGGCATGAAGGATAACTCATCATTCATAGTGACGTCTCAATTAAAATAATTGTGAATGCTAAGAATCTTGTGATTACATCCATACAAGAAAAGATCTTGATTAGTCTCATGATGGTTTTGATCCTCTTTGTGAAATGATTGATACAAGACAAGCCTCTCAATGGGAAGGAAAGAAACCACAAGCTTTCCACACACGTGGAGAAAATATTGGGGTAGCACCAGTGTAGGAATTACCAAGCCTTCAACAACCATTCAAGATGGATACCATGAAAACTAATATGCCTTTTATCCCTTATATTTATACATCTATTTTTTTGAGGAATGCTTCCTCAGGTCATGTTGAAGAATATGTTATTGAACAAGTGCTCAAGGATGTATGTTAGAGACTAATCCATGGTATACAGGTAAACATATTTTGTTTGCAAGGAAAGCTACTCTACCATTGGGGAAAATTATGTCCCTACCATTGATATGCATGTAATTGGAGAAGCTTGCACTTCTCTTGTATTTGGGCAATTTGGTAGAATTGTGGTACACATGTTTGTGCCTTGGATGAAAATAATTGTAACCATGATTATAAAGGGGCGTGTGTTGTGCATTTTTTATCCCACTAATAGAAAATTTGGGTTGTACTCATCACTGCCTGATTCTTCTCATCATTGGGAGAATTTATCCATGGTTTTTTCAAAAATGGGTCATGAGGTGGATAGGTTCATGCGTAACTTTATTCCAGGTATCAAGAAGGTCATTGTTGAGAAAAATGCTCATCATTGCTTCTATCATGTAAGGGTCCACTTTGGACTCCCCAAAATCTTGTGGAGGGTGATGGACACCAAGTTGAACAAGAATAATGCTTTCTATCCATAGACCAACACACATAAAGATATGGTTGACATGACAATGGTTCAAGGTTACTACAGAAAACAAAGAGATGAAGGAAAATCCCACAAGTTTATTAAGAGATTCGAGTAGGTACACCAAACAATTCAGAGAAAAAGGAAGAGACTAGAGCTCATCCAAGTAAATCATGGTGGCTTGAGAAGTGGAAAGTGAGGGAACCATCCCCTCACCTATATATTGACTAATAATTCTTTTGGAGTCCCAAAATCTTCTCAACGGGGAGGAATGATCCAGGAGGATTTTAGAAGGCCAAAAGTTTGAAGTCCTTCAATCGTAGAAAAAACAACACCAGAATGAAGAGCTCATCGAGACAATCCCAATAACATTCATTTCACCTCGATTGAAATCTGTATTGGGAATTTATGATGTTATGAAGTTGTGGAGAAACACGACAAATGGTAGAACAGGGGTGCAACATGGCACCATTGACAGGATGACATGTGGCTATTTGTACAAGTGTACAGTTCCTACACGGAAGACCCACATGGCACTATGTGGAAGATTGATTCTTAACTAGCCAATGAGTTTTCATTTGAGTGGAAGGTGACATGGACCAATCACATGGTGACATGTGTCACCCCGATACAAGCTAGGAATATTGATTCTTAACTAGCCAATGAGTTGTCATCCGAGTGGAAGGTGACATGGACCAATCACATGGTGACATGTGTCACCCTGACACAAGCCAAAAGTTTCTTTAAAAGATTAAATACACTAATATGTAGGATTTGAACCATCAACCACTGACAAAACAACCAAATGACTTACCTTTTTGTCATCCAGATGGGTTTTAACTAATTATAATAGAACCGATATTTAAGTTGACAGGCAATGGAAATGGGGGTAAAGGGGGGATAGACCCCACCAAAGTTGGTGGTCGATTGATCCTACCCGCCATATGGGAACAATGTTCAAAACAAACATGTGGGAGGAAACACAGTGGTTTAACCCACCACCCCAAAAACATGGTATTCCACATGATAAACAATGCATAACATCCAAAAACTAGCCAAAGCGGGAGTCGAATACACACCAATGTCTAAATGGAGTCCATGCCACCAACGCACCAATGAAACTCTATTGAAATGGTTTCTTGTCATCTATTATTTAAAATGATAATCCACCAATGAAAGGGATGAGAGACCACACATAGACACCCATGTTGGGCATTTTTGAAGGTGAGTTTGGTGCATTTTTGGTAGGGTACAGGTTTGAATCTCAAGGAATACCTACTTGTGTTGTCTGTATTTTTTCTTTTCTTTTCTTAGGCTGTTGTGTGCATGTTTCCCAAGGAAGGGAAGGTTTTTTCCAAAGGGTATCGTTTTATAGTAGAAAATACACAATATTTCGAGACAAACACACTAGTGCAGTTAGAATCTTCATGCAGACGACAAATTTTCTAGGTCCCCTCCCAAATTGAGGTATCATTATATATATTTTCCAAGTAATTTTTCATTTTTATGAGATTGTAAAAAGGACTTCCCATTGAAGAAGCAGGCTCAGAGATGTAGTCCAACTTGGATGAACTCCGTTATCAATATTGTGTTCTCATTTTTATTGTTTGTTTTTCTATTTTGGTGTTCTTCATTATTGTGCACAATTTACATTTCTTCATATGCTCTTTGAATCAATCTATGATAAGTCTAATAATGCAAATATCTTGGATCAAATTCCTAGCCTATGAGTCCTTCCTTCAAGTTGTAAAGGCTCCTTACTTCCCTTTCCATATTTTATAAGAACATGCTCTTGATAATAACCCATATAACTCCTTGTGGGAATCACTTTCTCATAGGGAACTACCTTGTTGGGAGGGGGAAGAATGTGTATTTCATGAATCATCTACACTTCCATCTCACCATCTTGTTTGATTTCTGACATTGGTGTTTTATCTTTCATTCCTTCCTAAGAGATTGGTCTCATCATAGGGATATGTTCCTCATTATCTTCATGAAGCTCATCACATATTATGTCAAACTATGCATCTTTGGGAATGTTGAGATAATGAACACTTTCCTTCCCAATATATTTGCACATTCTCCCCCATGCCCCTCTCTTGCGTTTTCTATATTGGTGTTGGGAATGCTCATTGTACCTATGTTGCGTAGGGGATTCAAAATCCATGTATTTTTTGGTTACTATGGCTCCCTTTGGCCTATATAAAGTGTAATAAAGTATGTTATGGAACCAAGTCCTAGAAAGAGAATGAATAGAGCATAACTATACTAGAAAGAGTAATACATATAATGAAGAAAAGAGATGAATAAAAATCATCTTTAAGGGAACGGCCTCCTTATAAAATGTACTAGGTACATAGGACAAGACATGTTGAGATGATCCAAATGAAAATACATCCTTACTATATACAGGAGACAAAGGGGTACAATTATAACTAATGGATCCAAGTCCACATAAATAATATGTATTGAGCCACAATATAGGGGGTAATGTGCCAATATTTATGGATTAACATGCCCATCCCCCTCAAACAAATGTTGTCCTTATTGCTTGATTAATTTTGGATGCTTATGTATGAAGGAATCATCTTCCCATGTCAAATATTCAACTAGTAAGTTCTTCCACTTAATGAAGTACTATGTAATATCCAGATTACGTAGTTGTTTGGTCCTTGTTTTAATGATTTATTTAGGTTCCAATATGATTTTTCCTTCTTCATCAAGCTATGGAAATCTATTTTGAATTGAGATCTTGTCTCCTATTACCTTCTTTAAACATGAAACATGGAATTCTGGGTGTACCATTGAAGATGAAGGGAGATACAATTTGTAATCCATACTACCAATCTTTTGCAACACTTTATAAGGACCATGGTACTTGGGTGCTAATTTATTGTATTTCTTTTGTTTCTTGAGGAACATTTTTTTAAAGGTTGGAAACTCAGAAATACCTAATCCCCTTCTTCAAAACTGTTAGTGGAGTATTCTATAGCTGATTCTATATCCTACTCTCCTATTTCTATGGGGTGGGTGAATCCCAATCGACATAATACAAATCAATTATCACAATAATCCTAAGATCTTAAACCTTCTTTCATGGAGTTTTAGAAGGGGAAGAAGGGAGGAGAAAACCTCTTGTAGCCTTGAAGTTTGATGGAGTTTCTTGGTAGATGATCTTGCAGCCCTTTGAATCTCCTTCACACCTACAAATATCACCACAAAAATCCTTCCTACTATCCTACCAAACAATATTTATGAAATATAGGTTAGATCTAGTTTCCTACCAATTCTAACTCAAAATAGAACTTGAAGGTAAAACATTGAACAAAAATTGGAAAGAAAACTGAATTGATTCATAATAGATGCATATGAAGAAATACTTACAACCCTTGAAGGTGCCTTCCTTCTCCATTTCCTTACCTACTCCTCTACCATTCATGCCCTTGATTCCCAAAAACCTTTGTAGTAGAAAAGTCATTTCTAGCCCTCAACTCCTACAACATGCATTTACTCTCAATTTTTTCTCCCTTAATTCACCTCATATTCCTTTCTTATATAGCATTTGGGTTTGTCCACCCAATCAATAAACATGAATGTGGTATTAAGATTTTTTATGGTTTTTTATTATTTTCTTAAAAAAACCCACTTTATCTAGTTTATTAGGCATCAAACTTGATTTTCAGTATTTCCAGGACAATTAATACACATGTTAGGTATTCTTTCCACTATATGAGCTATAGGAACTAGGATTTGGTGCTTAAGTGGCCATAGACTTGGTCTCTCTAGATAAACCTTAGTCTTCAAACAATTATTCCTCTGTGGAAGCAGTGGCCAGATGAGAGATTAAAGCTCTCAATTTTTCCAAAATTATGATCTTCATGTTGCTGGTGAAATAGAAATATGTTTTCATACCATCACTCTCAAGGGTGTTAATTTTGTTTTTAACATATGACCCATAATGTGTGAGGTCCAAAGCTATGATAAGGTTCAAAATACATTGATTCCATTCTGATACTCTTCATACTGATACCCTTTAGTGACGAGGGAAAGATGGTAAAGGTGGGTTATCCTAATGCTTTCCAACATTTAAATGACATGAGATAAGTCAAGGCCCCTTCATTAAATATGGTTTGAAAAATGTTCTTTCCATGAGACGTTACTTTTGTTTGAAAAACAACTTTGGAAGGAATCCTATAGATTGATTGGTCTACTTCGAATGTGATTGAAGTCACATCGGATGGATTAACAACTCTAGTTGAAGACAATAGTTCCTTTCTTTGTGCACAACAATAATGCAATACCTCCAAGGCAGACATGGCACATGGTTCTTGAGCTATTTTCTCAAAAACGTTTTCTTTATGAGCATCTCATGCATTAGGATTATGCATTGTTCTACGTAGAACACCTTTGGGGGGTTGTGGTACTATGTCTATGGTTGGTTTCTCAATGGAAGAGAACCAATTTTTTGTAATTTCGATTGATCCAATATACTAGGACTAACATCATAAGAATGAGAAATAATCTGAATGTTAACATCATGATCACATATGAAGACATTCTCACTGGGATCATTTCCCCCTTGCGAGGGTTTTATTGTAGGTTTCCCTCAGCGAAGGTACCACTGTTGTTGATCCGGGTTCCCAAACGCACGTTGGGGGACAACAATTCGATTGAATGAATCGGTTACTATTATGGAAGAATCATACAAAGAATAAGAAAAGTAGGAAAACAAACTACATAGACAAAAAGTATGCACACAAACAAAATGAAAGAATTCGAACCAATCTCTGTTATTTTATTACTTTTGTATGATGCACAATACTCTTGTATTGATTGCTACTTGAGTGAATGTATATTACAATGGTGTACACGCTTATATAAAATGATGAGGTGCTTGTGTGACTACCTATTATGTTCAGTTACAAATAAGTGAGAACAGTTCATAAGTTCAACCATTATAGACAACTGTAAGAAAAAGAGACGATATGTCATAGTCGTGATGTTGAGGTCGACGATGCATGTCGAGGCGCAGAACATATCAAGGTTTGGACTTGTTGAAGTCGATATTGAACCTGTCGAAGTTGACAACATTCCATTTGATGAGTGGATCATTCCCCCTTCCTTAAGAAACAATGGTTTCCATTGTGTGCTCGTTCAGGTGAGGAAACTTGTTGGTGAGTTCAGTAGAAGAGTAGCATTTTCCTTGTGCGGGGAGATATCCAACTTTATCCACTTGAAACAAGGGAATGGAGTTGGTCCTTGTATGGCATATGCGTCATCCCACAAGGTGTCACAAGGAAGAGGTTCTTGAACATCTGGATGGATGTATTTGGGTTTTGTCTTTTGCAATTTGTTCTGTTCCAATAGTGGTGCATGGTATGGTCGAAGAAGACCCACATTAAAAACTGGATGCAGACCTAAGCATGAACAAATGTCGAGCTGAAAAGTGTTTTCTCCAATCTACTTAAGGATACTGTACGGACCATATCGCAAACGTTTCAACTTTTTGTATGGGCTAGTGAAGTATTCCTTCTTTAGATGTAACCATACCGAATCTCCAATTTTGAATGAATGAGGAGTACGATGCTGATCATGTCAGTACATAGATTTTCATTATCTTGCTACAACATTTCCTGTGCTTGCTTCTAGAATTTGTATATTTGGTCTCAAAACTTCAATGCTTTTTCAACTTCTCGTCCGTCGAAGTCAGTGTCATTCAACTGTGTCGATGATCTGGTCAATTCGATGGGAACTGAGGGTTGAAATACATAACATATCACAAATGGACTATTTCCCATAGAGATTTGATGAGAATTATTGTAACTGTGTTGTATGTATGGAAGTCTTTCATCCCATGTATGATGATTCTTGTGGTTATACATGTGAAGAAATTGTACTACCAAGCGATTCACAACTTTTGTTTTTTCATCTGTTTAAGGATGGAAAGATGTCTACAAATAAATTCTCTTATCGAGCTGTTGCTAGAGAGTCTTCCAAAAGATGCTGAGAAATATACCATCTTTGTCAGAAATGATGCTCATTGGAAGGCCATAGTGTTTCCAAACATGTTCGAAGAAGAGCCAAGTAGTATGTTTTGTTGCCATATTCTTCCTGCATGGTATGAGGATAGCCATCTTGGAGAATATGTCAAATACTACTAATATCGCGTCATGATGACGTTTTATAGTAGGATATCCTGTCAAGCAGTCCACATAAATATATTCCCATGGTCAACTAGGAGCCGATAAAGGCATATAAAATCCTTGTCGTCGATTCAATAATTTAGAAATGGCACAAACCACGCATGATTGAATGTACCTGTTCACATTAGTTTAAAGTAAAGGCCAGTACAAGTACTATTAGAATTGTTGTGCCATTTATATCTTTAAGCAATTAGTTCTGAATTATTATTGTTGCAGTAAAAGGAGAATGAAGATACACACTAAACAAAACAAACCACATAGGAAACAAATGAGTGTAGCTTAGGTAATTACATTATCATTGTCATTAATTAAATCCGGTCTTACAATCATTTACATAATGGAATAATTCGAGTGCATTAGGGAGCAATTCAAATCTACCAGCTAGATCTGACTGTACCTAACTGACTAGCTAACTCATGGTGTCTCAATCAACATTGGAGTCCAATAGATCAACTCCCAGATGTCTAAACAACTTATACAATCAGTAATAACTAAATAAATCAGTGTAACTAAGGTAGTAGGCAGGAAAAGGCTCCTACTCCACATGTAGCCATGCATTATCCATGCATAAATAGCGCTAGTTAACTGATTGTGATCTAATTAAAACTAACTGGAAGCTAACTAATACTAACTAGTTCCAACTCCATCTAACTGATGGAGGTTGGTGTCGAGACTCCCAGCGGCTCCTAAAATGTAGGGATTGGTCTAGGAGGCGCCCAAACTGATGCATGCACATGCAATAAGTGGCATTTAACCTCTAGCAGTGTTCCCCACACTCTAGTAACTGGTACATGTGGCCCCATTAGGCCAAGTGGACCCAAATAATTAATTAAGGTTCCTAAGTTAGGCTAAATAATCTAAATAGATAGTATGGTCAAGGGAGGATTAATAATCCTAACACTCCCCCTGAATCCTAACTTGGACAACTGTGGGCCTTGGTAACAAGACCATAGGTCACCCAAATACAATCTAAAAGAAAGTAAATTTTTTTTCTTAATACAACCGAGGAAACATGGGAAAACCTCATGGGAACCCCCCCCCCCTTCAAATTAAGCAGAAATAACAAATTTTGAATAAATACTTGTGAGAAATTTTGTTGCTATTTGTAGCACTATGCAGTATCTTGGTTCTTCTATATAGGTGAACCTATGAATCCAAACAAAATCCTTATGTTTGGAGGAATATTCATCTTTGGAAGAAGAATAATGTACTCAACTGAATCAGAAATATAAATAGCTGTACGGTGAAAACTTGACCCATGTAGAGCAACTGAAATTAATTGATGAGAGAGAAAAATTTCTTGAGAATTTGAACCATGTGAGGAACACCAAAGAATATGATATATGTTAGCCTTGAACAGAAAACCATGAGTGTTAAAATCAGCCCCAAATGTTAGCAGCAAGTGTCCAGGTGGATGCATAATGTCATCCTCTTTACTAGTTCTGTGATGGGATGAGCATGTGACCAAAGGTAGAGAATCCCTGGTACTGTGGAGAGAGAATTCTTGAGCTCCATAATCTGATATTTCTTCATAAATAACCAATAATTCACAAATATAATATCATCAAACTCATAAGAGATAACCAACATCGAATCCTCAACAACAAAATTTAAGGAGACTTGCGGTGCTTGATTTATCACACCAAAATTGATGAAACTAGTTACAAGAAATATTGAAATATCTTGAATCTTAAAACCCGAACCACATATTATCATATCAGAAAATAAATCAGATCCAAAAAGGTTCATATCATATCCAAAACTGTGCTCCACCGAGATGGTAGATGCACAATTTTCTCCTTCAAAATTCTGATTTTTGGTGCATGCAATCATGTAGGGATTTACTGGAAGCTCTAGATTAATGAGAGTGAATGGATCACTCCTATAATATGATACTATTTCCATAATATCCATGGTATTACTTATATTAACACTAGCAAAATTATTAGATATATAGAAATCAAATTCCTCTACCTTTTCTGAAACAGTCACCGGTAAACTATGCACAAAATTTAAAGAATCACTGGAGAATTTTTACAAAGAATAGAAGGAGTGTTTTTATTCAAAAACAAAGATTTGAATGTCTTCTTCTGAATCATCCATGTGAGGAGATGAGATATCAGAGATCTCATACACTTCTGGAGTAGCAGGAGAAGGAGTCACTCCAAGGAGACTTTCTTCAATTCAAATTGAGTGTAGGGAAAATTCTGCTTCTTCTTCATCTTCAACAATTTAATTTTCTGTAGGAGAGGGAATGAAATCATCATGATAGATTTTATCTGAACCTATCTCAACATCTAGGATTTTAGAGTCATCTCCCATATGAATTCTAGGTCCTCCTGATAGAGGGAAAGTGATGAAGGATTTCCTGGAGGCAACCATGTGGTTGGATGCTCTAGAATCTATCAAATAAACCTTCAACGGAGAGAGGCTTGCATGCAATCATATATCATATTCTTCAGTACTCTCTTCATCATTAGACATCTATACACCTTATGGAAGGGAAATATTTTTCTGTAAACATAGATTTTTCATATGGTCGAGGGTCTTCTTCATGCACGAGTCTTCTGGATGAAAACCCCTCATACAATAGGGGCACTTTTATTTCAAACTTCTTATTTTTATTAGAGATAGAGGCTCCCTCGAAAGTCTTCTAATTCTATTTAGGCTTCAAATCAACTGCTTTGGGATCCTTCTTCTTTGATTTCCCTTTGGCTTGCGCTTTGCTAGAGTCAGTAACTATGAGATCCTAATCTTTGGAGGTCTTGATGACTCCCATTTGAATCAAATTTTCTTACTCCTTGATTAAGGACTCGGAAAAGGAATCTAGTGAAGGAATTTTCCAATTGGGGAAGCTTTCTAGCTTGGAATGAAATATAGAAACAAATATAGAATACTCAGGGTTGAGTTTGCTAAGAATGGAGAGCACATTTTTCTCACCCTTCCTTTTTACTCCACACTATCTACATTGAACTGCAAGAGACTTGAATTTAGTAAATAATTTCTCAATAGTCTCAAAACTGTTGGGATGTAAGGCTACCACCTCATTCTATATGAGGTGTCCTCGAAGCTCATCTTCTATTCCAAACATGTTCTCAAGATTCTCCCAGGCTTCTCTGGGTTTCCTCAAACCTTCAAGGTGGAAGAGGATATATCTAGATATATGAGTGCATAGATAACCGAAAGCTTCATCACAATGGTTCAGAAACTTGTTATTTTCAACTGGCTGATGGGGATCAACCTCCCTTCCAAGTATTATCCTGAGGTAGCCATGCTTGCGTAAGGCCAGCTGCATATCAATCCTCCAATCAAGATAATTGGAAGTTGTAAGGATCCATGGTGTAGGATATTGAGAATCCATAATTCTCCAGTTGAAAGATCACAAAAATTCACACAAGGTACGTAGCACCTGTAGATTTTCACTGCAAAAACACTAAAACATTTGAACTATTAGAATCATGCTTTTCCTCTCGTGTGAACATGTTTTTAGGGTCCTTCACGCCCTGTCCGCCACTCTGAATAAATTCAGAGGAAGCAAATCATCATAGGGGACTTTTGTGGAAACCCAACTGCTTCTGATGTTCAATGGAGAGAAATAAACATGAAGCCTGCCTGAGATGGCTCTGATACTGTTAGAATAATCCGTCGGGATTATTGTAAATAAATAATAAATAGGAATATGAATAGATAGGAAGGTGAAAAGGCTGGTTCTCAACCGCCTCATTGTAATGTATAAATTAATGTTTTTGGCCATGAATAGAATGAATCGGGAGTTATTACCAACAAGTGGTATCAGAGCGCTACCATAACTCTTGCCTGTTGCCAGTCTGCTCATTCATCTGCCCTTTCCTCAGCTTGCAGATTGCATGCATTGGTGCATGCGCTGGCTTACTTGTCTTTCCATTGCCAGAATGCTGGTTCATTCTCCCAAGCAAACCGATACCATTTCATAACAATTTGTCCATTCAATTATCTGTGTTTCCACACACTCTCACAATCTGTGAACTCTTGCGTTTGGATTAAAATCGTGAGGGTCTCCATCTTGGCATCCCACATGCACTTCTCCACTGGATCCATACTCCTCATTGGTAATAGATTGACGAGCCTATTGAGCGTGGACTGTGTGTATTGAAGACGCCTTGTTAATTGATGCTGCTATATATGTTAAAGACTGATATTTACCAGAGCTACGATTTTATGAAGATGTAAAGATTGATATTGGTATCTTGTGCTGCCTGCTGGGATTCAAGCCATTGCACATTATAATCTTGTGCTGCGTGTAGTGTGAGCCTACTCTTGTATTGTGAGAGTGACTGCTATGACCTCCATGTGACTGAATGTGGAGCTTCGATTGAAACTGGAAGCTCACGCCTATAGAACCTATAAAGACAAGCCTGCGTTGTATGCTGAAGACCAGCGTTGGAGGGGTCGTGGAGGCTACCTGCGTTGTGAAGACCTGCGTGCAGACTCTGCTTGAGCTCGTTGAACTGTGATCTATTGCAGTTGAGCTGTGATCTATTGTTGCTACGTTGTTGTTTCTGTTGCAATAGTTTTGTAGATGATAATACACAAAAAAAACCCTAAATTTACTCTAATTTTGTGTATTATATCTGCTTTGAGGTGTGGGCAGTTTGGCACTAAAAGACCTTTGATTTCTTGTTGCTTGGTCTTCATTCTTCAGCTAAATAATGTATGATGTATATTTCTGCGATTAATATTGCTGCGTGGAGACTGGGTGCTGCATTGAAGAAATAATGTATGATGTATATTGCTGCGTGGAGACTGGGTGTTGCACTGAAGAAATAATGTATGATGTATTGTGCCTGATATATGTTGAAGACCAATATATATATTGCGTTGAAGAGCTGTGACTGTGAGCTTCTGTTCACTATGATGCCGGAAAGAGATGGTTGCAAGATGTCTTCGTTTTCTTTTGGATTAAATATTTTTGATTAGGAGATCTCATAGAACTGAAATGTTTTGCACCCTGGTTATACGTGAACCCGAATTTTTATGTGCACACTGAATATGATATTTGAAGTCGTAACAATAATTTGTTTTGTGAGCTGCCTCCACCATATATGAGCTACGCCCGGAGCTACTATATCGACCTCCATTTGTTCTTAAAGCTGTGACTGAACACTTTTTTGATGCTGCATGGTGTGCCATCGAACTGCTAGCTACGTGGACTCTATTTGCAAAGAGTGGGCTCTTCTAACCTATGCATGGTGTGGCTGCTGGGATGATGATGCACTGTGGAAAGTTGTGTATTGGAGCTACTACATGAAGACTATTCTCTTCATGAGTGTGGAGCTGTCTTGAAGCTGCTGTGATCTAGTTTGAGACTGCAGTCTCCTCAAAACCCAGTCTGTGCTGCATATTCAATGTGTGAGTGAAGCTCGATATTTTTGCTATACATCTTTTGAAGGTTGTCTATTGTTGCAGATTGAGTAGTTTGTGCACTACCATATAAATTGTGCTGCTGCATAATTGTCTTAGATTAATAATATTACGGCAGAAACATAGACCTAAATAGTAAAGGGAGCTCATTGAAGACATTTTTTCCAGTTAGTGTAGTTGTTATTCTACATAGACTGTATTGTAAAAAGTAGCAGAGAATTAGACCTACTTCTTTCACTATTGTTGCCGGTGCATAAACTCAGATAAATGCTAGTGCAATTGGTGTATCATTGAGTACTGTGTAAAGATTACGATAGAGATGCATTGATTTCTGACACTGATACATTGTTGTAAAGCTTGAGGAAGGTGGCAGAGACTTAGACCTGCACCTTTACTCTCTCTTCTTTTCTCCTATTGTTTTAGTTGCAGATTCATCACAAAAGATGCAATCTACAACATCTGTAGTTGGTGCCACTCTCTCAGGCAAAGAGAGAGGCAGAAGAAGAAGAAACTTCAGAGGCAGAGGGGGCATAAACAAAAGATCAGATTTGCAGTGCAAGCGTTGTGGAAAGACTGGGCACACATCAGATTAGTGTTGGGCTTCG
>LPNX010432765.1:0-73217 GCA_001517045.1 Pseudotsuga menziesii | reverse complement strand
TAAATTTCAAACATTTTGATCTTGATGATGCAACACTGTTTATAAAGAAAGTTGGAAGATCTATTGTGTATCTTGTGGTGTATGTAGATGATATTTTGATGACAGGAAACAATGAGAGCTATATATCATCCATAAAGAAAGATTTGAAAAAGATCTTTGAAATGACAGATATGGGACATCTCCACTATTAATTAGGAATTGAAGTCACTCAACATCCTAAGTACATATTCCTATCTCAGAAAAATATGTTGGAGAACTACTAAACAAATTTTGCATGACAGATTGCAATCCTATATCTACTCCAATGGAACAGAAAATGAAGCTCACATCAAGCGAAGGAAAAGAATTTGAAGATGCGACCAAGTATCGACAACTTGTAGGAAGTCTTATCTACCTTACAACAACTAGACCAGATATTTCTTATGTTATTGGCATACTTTCAAGGTTCATGCATAAACCTTGTGAAGAACACTGGTCAGCTGCAAAGAGGGTTCTAAGATACTTGAAGGGGACTCAAGACGTTGGACTCAAGTACTCTAAAGTGGATGACTTCAAACTTATTGGGTACTCAGACTCAGATTTTGATGGCGATAAGGAGACAGGAGTATCAACTTCTGGATACACTATGAGTCTTGGATTAGCATCGGTTTCATGGAGATCACGCAAACAGTCAGTTCCAATAGATTCAACAACAGAAGCAGAATATGTGGCTGCAGTTGAAGCAACGAAAGAAATAGTATGGCTCAGGAAGATACTTGAAGATTTGCAAGAAAAACAAGAGAACTCCACTCCATTGTTGGTCGACAATACTTCTGTAATCAAGCTGGCTAAGAATCCTAGATTCCATGATCAAACCAAACACATCAACACAAAGTATCATTTGATTCGACATCATGTAGAGGCCAAGACAGTCCATCTTCGACATTGTTCCACAAATGATCAAGTTGCAGACATCTTCACCAAAGCGCTTGGACGAGAAAATTTTGAAAGATTCAGAAACATGCTCGGACTTACGAACACCCCTTCGGATTAAGAGGGGGATTGTTAGAATAATCCGTCGGGATTATTGTAAATAAATAATAAATAGGAATATGAATAGATAGGAAGGTGAAAAGGCTGGTTCTCAACCGCCTCAGTGTAATGTATAAATTAATGTTTTTGGCCATGAATAGAATGAATTGGGAGTTATTACCAACATATACCATATTAGAATTGTTGTGCCATTTATATCTTCAAGAAATTAGTTCTGAATTATTATTGCAGTAAAAGGAGAAGGAAGATACACATTGAAAAAAAAACCACAGAGGAAATAGATGAGTATAGCTCAGATAATTACAATATCATTGTAATTAATTAAATCTAGTGTTACAATAGTTTACATAATGGAATAAGTCGAATTCATTAGGGATCAATTCGAATCTACCAACTGGATCTGACTGTACCTAACTGAATAGCTAACTCATGGTGTCTCAATCAATATTGGAGTCTAATAGATCAACTCCCAGATGTCTAACCAACTTATATAATCAGTAATAACTAGTTAACTTAGTGTAACTGAGGTGGTAGGTGGGAAAAGGTGCCTACTCCACATGCAGCCATGCATTAACTATGCATAACTAGCACTAGCTAACTAATTTTGATCTAACTGAAAGTAATTGGACTCTAACTAAGACTAACTAGTTCCAACTCCAACTAATTGATGGAGGTTCGTGTCGGGACTCCCAGTAGCTCCTAAAATGTAGGGATTGGTATAGGAGGTTCCCAAATTAATGCATGCACATGCAGTAAGTGGCAGTCAACCTCTAGCAGTGTTCCCTACACTTTAGTAACTGGTACATGTGGCCCCATTAGGCCAAGTGGACCCAAATAATTAATTAAGGTTCCTAAGTTAGGATAAATAATCTAAATAGATAGTATGGTCAAGGGAGGATTAATAATCATAACAAATACTTTTGGAGAATAGAAAGAGTCCTTGCTACTCCAAAATGTCCTACATTATTGATGTAGTATGCGTCCCAAATGAGTTGTTGTCAATACTCACCGGTTGGTACACAAAGTTATACAAGCTTATATAGCAAGGTGTATTTCAAGAAGTAGTTGGTAGTAGACAACGTGTCGGTCTGAAGTTGTCGATAAATTGCGGAGAAGTTGCAGTTTACTGAATACAATTGCATCCAAGTGGTGGTGTCGTAACCCTGCATAATGATCACTATAGAAAGTAGAGTAATGGGTGGTGTATTAATACAATAGACAGAAACCTTGGCTTTACCTTTATAATACTTAATTACCAACTGGAATTGTTGTAGGTAATTAATCCACTTGATTTGTTGATTTGTTTGTAGTTTCTACTGGGACAGGGAAAACT
This sequence comes from Pseudotsuga menziesii, assembly GCA_001517045.1. Taxonomy (NCBI): domain Eukaryota; kingdom Viridiplantae; phylum Streptophyta; class Pinopsida; order Pinales; family Pinaceae; genus Pseudotsuga; species Pseudotsuga menziesii. Next base: position 70,852 of record LPNX010432765.1, on the reverse strand, counting down.
GTAAGGGCCTATGGTCAGTGAGGATTATTGTTTCCTTCCCAAGGATGCAATGTATCCATTTCTTAAGGTCTTGCAAAATGGCATACAGTTCCTTTGCATACATCGAATACCTTCTAATAGTGTCGCTGAAAGTTTCAAAATGAAAAGCAACTCGGTGACCAGATTGAGTGATCATTGTACCTAAATCATAGTTCAATGCATACATATCAATCTCGAAAGGGTGATGCAATTCAGGTAACATAAGTACTGGTGTAGTAAAAATTTGATGTTTGAGCTTCTCAAATGCTTTTTGTTGTGTCAGTGTCCATTTGAAGAAAATTTTCCCATTTCACTTCATTAACTGATTCAAAGGCCAGGATATGTGTCTGAAGTCAAGTATGAACTGTCGTTAAAATTTTTTCAAACCAAGAAAACTTCTTAGTTCATGAATGTTTTGAGGAATGGGCCAATAGTTGAGGATTTGTACTTTTTCTGGGTCGACGTGAATGCCTTCAGATTCAATTACATACCCCAAATACTTGATTTTGTTCATCACAAATGAGCATTTGTTAATGTTTAAATAGATTCGATGTTGTTGGAGAGTGTCAAATACTTATTGAAGTTGTTTGACATGTTCTTCCCATGATCGACTGAAAATTAAGATATTGTGGAGATAAAAAAATGACACACTTGTTGATGAAAGGTCGTAGAAGGTCATCCAACTAGTGCATGAGGGTCGCAGGTGCATTGGTTAAGCCGAAAGGCATGACCAACCATTCAAACAATCCCTCCTTGGTTTTAAAATCCGTTTTCCATACATCGGTGGAATCGATCGGAATTTTATGATATCCCAACTTGGGGTCAAGCTTCGTAAATAATTTAACACCTTTTAGACAGTCGATGAGTTCATCTATCCTTGGAAGAGGGTATTTATTCTTTACCGAAACTTTGTTGAGAGCGCGATAGTCAATGCACATGCACCAAGTCCTATATTTCTTTGGAACAAGGAATACTGGACTTCCACAAGGAGAGGGGTTGGGTCGGATGTGACCTTTATTGATCAAATCCTGGATTTGTCTATGAATCTCTTCATTCTTGATAATGGATTTTCTGTAAATAGATGCATTAGGTAACGAAGAACCAGGAACAAGTTCAATGGAGTGTTTTACCTGGAAGTGTAGATGTACTCTATCTAGATCTTTAAATATGTTTCGATATTCATCAAGAATATGGTCGATCTGTTGTTGTTGTCATGAACTATGTTGGTCAGTGAGTCGACTCGTTGCTACAGTATTCCTGGAATGTTGAGGCTTTATCATGATCAATGTGAATTTCTAAGCATGGTTGATAATATTCTTTGTTTGTTTGGAAGATATCATAGCAACCATTGATGCAAGTTGTCACTCTGGTATGTCATACCATTGATTCCAAATTTTGACAATCACCTTCCGAGGTCGCAACTGGTAACTTCCATGTCGATCCCATAGGTAAGGTTTCCCAAACAAGGTTTCGACTACAAAAAGTGGTGCCACATCACATAGTACTTCATATTCAAAAGGATTAATAAAATAGGTGAGTATGCATTGTCGGGTGATCCTTTGTTCCCTTCCATCCTTCATGCAACCGATATTGTAAGGCTGAGGATGTGGAGTGGTGACAAGACTAAGTCTCTTCATGAGATATTCATAAATGAAGTTCTTTTGGCTACCATTATTCAAAATCAGATGTAATGGATTTTTTTGAACCCATATCTCTGTATGGAAAAGGAGTTGTCGTTCCTCCTCGTCGATGATAGTTGAGGATGTCAGAGTGGTCGATGCATCTTAATCAGATTCTGCTAGAGTTTTGTCGGACAAGTTGGGTGTCGACAATTTTTCCAAAAATGTCTTTCGAGCCTTTCATTCTGACGTATCATGCCATGATTAATTGTGATAACCACACCATTTCCTGGGAGGAGGTTGTTTGTTATGTTCCCTTTTGTCTTTCAGAGAGTTCTTATTGTGATAGTCTGGCTTTGGCAGATTTGACTGAGAAGGATTTCTTGACTTTTCAGAGTCAGATGTTCGACCTGTCAGCTTGGTTTCCAAGTATGCTTTCCCCTTTTTTTAGCTTCAATCTTTTTGGGGTAATGGAATGAATCCACAAGTGTACTGACAGTCAGAAACTCCATTTCTTGTTGATTGTACAGGGATAATCCGCTGATGCACTTCATGACAAGTAATTTTTCTTCTTCTTGGATGCCAAGTCTATCCATGAGTCGATAGAACTCGTCGGTATAACTTCGCACAAACTGGTCTTTCTGTTGCCTTAGATTATACCACTTATTATACTGTTATTCAATGTATTGGGCAGGTGGAACTCCTTTCGGACGTATGCGACAAATTTATACCCTATGTCTATGTGGTCTCCTTCTCATTCCATCTTTGTCGATAGATTCTCCCATCAGCAATGCATGGAGGTTGACATATTTAAGGATGCAATGGTGATATTTTCTGCTTCATAGAGTTGATTCATAGAGTAATAGGTTGTTGCACCCAATTGTTGACGGATTTCACATCAATATTTCCTTCAAGATTTGGTATGTCTAGATCCATTTGCACTTTGAAGGGGATGATTTTATTAGAGTGAGATCTCATCGAGGATTCTCCAGATGTTGAAGTGAATCACATGAGAATATTGCTGAACTAGGAGAACATTTCTATTTGTTGGAGAGCCAATGCTTTTTCTATGAGTTTCTCTATCTTCTCAGTTGCATGTCTAGTGTATGTTTCTTTTTCCATCTTCTCTGAAGTCGAAGGTAGTGTCTACTTGTATTGCGAGCGTGTTTGAACAAGAATAAGTCAAGTAAATTTGATAGAAGTGTCTACACAACTTAATCTCTGAATATTGCTTTGATTCTAATGATCCGGGTTCCTAGGTGCATGTTGGGGGACAACAGTTCGATTCAATGAATCGAGTACTGTTATGCCAGAAGCATACAAAGAATAAGCAAAGAAGGAAAACACACTACATAGACATAAATTATGCACACACTAAAAATGCAAGAATTTAAACCAATATATGTTATTTTATTACTACTGTATGATGCACAGTACTCTTGTATTGATTTGTACTTAAGTGAATGTTTATTACAATAGTATACATGCTTATATAGAATGTTGAGATTCTTGGGTGACTAATTGTTACATTCAGTTACAAGGAAGTTAGAATGGTTTGGAAATTCAACCATTACAGACGACTGAAAGACAGAGAGACAATATGTCATAGTCGTGATGCTAAGGTCGACGATGCATGTCGAGGTGCAAAACCTGTCGAGGTTGTGTCGAGGTTCAGATTTGTCAAAGTCGATATTGAACTTGTCGAAGTCAATAAACATGCAAACTGCTGAGTGGGTCAGGTGTAGCAACAATTTCATGATGGCACTGGAGAAATGGTTTCATTAATACAACGGGTTGTTGTTTCCCACTATCTTAAGTTGTATTCAATGCATATCCCTTCCCAAAGTTAGCATTCTGCTTACTCTTGTATTTCTTCTTCTTTCCTCTAAGTTCCATGGATTCAACTATGAGAGTTTCATGAGTTTTGGAAGGATTAACATTGTTCTTACCCTTGTACTTATTCTTCTTTCCCATAAGTTCCATGGATTGAACTATGAGTATTTTAAAAGTTAGGGAAGGCTTGACATGTTGTTTCATATCTTGTCTAGTTGTATGTTGCAAAGTATGAGAAGATATTTGATCCATTTTCTAGGTAATCTTATCAAGGTTGTTGACAGAACCCATCATACCATTGGCATAAGGTCCATGTGGTGGCCTAGTTGGATCAAACGCATGTTTTGTAGGTTGGTTCCAAAAAGATTGGTTGTTTTATAGAACCTCACCACTCCATTATGGAATGGGGTTTATGGGTGGATTTCCCCCTTAGTGGGTTTATGTGCTCATATCCCACTGAATAAGCAAGAGGGGGGGTACCAACCTTACTAATTCAGATTGAACTCGTGCTTAATGCATGTGTTAGAAGCCCTTTCCTGACATGAACTCTTTGCTACTAATAGATTTGATCTCTCTTTAATCAATAATAGTTTCAAAATTATGTGGCCTAGGAGGTGTTAAATATCTAATATTATTCTAAGTCCCTAGCCTTATCTATGTTGGTGATATTAAAAATAATATTGATAGAATTTAGACTAAGCGCTGATTTTAGAGTAGTTTGCTTAGTTTCAAGGAGTGATCACGAAACTAGTGGTGTTTGTGACTCAAAATATTGAACCAATCAAAGGTACATTTATCACTACTCTTTCCTTTATTTCAATGAACTTATATACTATGGAAGAGTAAGAGGTTCTTTGATATCTTTCAAACATGCAAATTTGCAAAATTGAACCACTTTTACAAATTTGAAAAATAAATTTTCTGAAGAAGTGATGTTTTATTGTCACAAATTATGAACTTCTTCCTTTCAAATAAGTTCCCAATTTTTTAGCAAGGGTTTAAGAGGTTGAATTCAAACAAAAGACATGTTCAATTTGCTTCAACTATTATTGATTGAAAATGGAAAATGTTTGAATAATTTCTAAGAAGTCTCTCAAACCGATGTTTAAATGTATGATTCATGATTCAATTTTGATTTTCTAATTGCTTAATGTTTTCTTTTTGAATGTTGAATTTAACGTTATAAATTGATAGTTTGAACTTTGAAAATCAATCCAAAATTCTAAATATATTTTGAAACTCTAAAATTGACAAGCATTTACACTTGAGATCCACTTTCTCTTTCATAGGACCACCTGAAAGCGCAAGTGAAGAGGATACTCGTGGCTTGACAATATGCTTAAAAACTTCAAAATATTCCTATTACGATTGAGATCCATGTTTCTTGTTCACAGGACCACCCAAAAGTACAAGTGAAGAGGATATGCAGAGCTCGAAATTCTGCTAAAAAATAATACTAGGCTATTACACTTGAGATTCCTATTTCTCTTTCACAAGATCGCCCGAAGGTGCAAGTGAAGAGAATACATAAGGATCAAATCACAATGTATCAAAAGAAATGTGAGAATGAAAAATAAAATCTTCTATTTGTGCTTCAAGAAACTCAAATTAATCTTTCAAAAAGAAACATTTACTTGTTCAAGCCATTTTCTTATGTTTTGGAGGAAAAAATTCTGAATTTATCATAAGGGAGAGGTCCAAAATTTTCAAATTTTTTATGAATTTGATTTAATTTATTGTTCAAACTATGTATTGACTATGATTTCAAAGTGTGTATTTTATAAGAAAGTATATGTAATTTCAAAATCAAAGGGACTAAGATTCATGAGTTCAAAAAACGTGTGTTGTTCTTCATTCTTGGGTAAATTCTCATTGCAAACAGTGATTTAAAGGTACCAAATTAATAAAAATTTCATCTAATAATAGTGAAACAATGGATCCAAATGAAAAATATCACCTATTACACTCATACTAAGCAAGATTCAAAATAAAATTTGAACAAAAACCAAAAAATTACTAATGACAATGATCTTCCAAGTTTTTCTAAAGAAGGTTCAGAGACTCCCAAATTTAAATGAAAATATCCCAAATCCTTTCAATTTTGCTTCTAACATGTCCTAACATATGCTTGGATGTCATTTTAATTTCTGCAAAGTCTACCCTCGTCCCAATTAAAGGCCTAAAACAACGATTTAAATTGTTTTTGTCACTTTCAAGCTAGATGCATACAAATCTTTAAAATCTTTAAAGAATCCTCAAATATTGATAAAAATAGATGAAATTAGTCTCTAAAATCAAGTAGATGGATTCCTAAGATTTCCATAGAAAAACAAATCACTCAAATAGGCACAAAATGAATATTTTATGCCCAAAATACAAACTACGCAAAATGCGACTGTGTATGACCTACACCTGCATTTTCCCAAAAAATATGTGAATTTACCTAGCTTGAACCTATGTAATATTTAGAGAATATGCAATTTTACATAGCCTGCACCCACTTATTTCCAAGAAAACCAAGATCCTGTGCAAATATTTCAAAATTTGACTATGTAAAGGATAATCTAGGCCGATTTTAGACTCCAAAACTGAACTAAATCCTCTAAAGACATAGATCAAGCATGCATTAAAATATTTAAAGGTAAGAAACACCCAAAAAAGGGGAAAAATCAAGAAGATAAGAAATCAAGAATTAAACCCCCAAGCTCCCCAGTATGGTCTCCAATCTATTGGTGGAGTATTCTACAACTGAAGCTATATCCTACTATCATATTTCTATGGGATGTATGAAACCCAATCAACAGAATACAAATCAATTATCACAATAATCCTAAGATCTTAAACCTTCTTTCATGGAGTTTGAGAACATATTGTAAAACAAAAACAATTACAATGTTGGTAGTTGTATCTCTGAGAAGATATGTGGAAGCTACGCTCACTCATGAGAAGCTGAATAAAAAATGAGGTTGAAGGGCCTTTTTATCATAAATCCTTGTAGAGGAAAAAAAACCTAAACCTAACCCTATGAGATGAATCGTCATAAATTTTGGGGCCCCAAGGTGGTTAGTTGAATTGTCAAATTCTCGGGGTCATACCTTTTTCATATGATCTTCGTTTGGGGCGCTCGATAGCTTGTTGGAAAGGTCTATCCGAGATTTAAAACTTTTGAGTGGTTGTAACTGAATGTTGAGGAGAAAAATTTGGCCTCCCGAATCACCAAAAAGCATCGTTTAGGGCCTCAAAAACACCCCGAAAGTTTGGGACCCGAAAAACAGTAGAAAATTACAAAAAAACTATTTTGAGCCAGTGGAATATGTCGGTGGCCACCTATACCCATATGGATCAGTCCTCCCCTCTTAGGAAGACATTTTCTCCATTATGTTGAGTTCCCCCATCAAATGGGGAAACTTCCGCTGAACTTGACTCCTAGTGAGCCACTTTCCTTGGTGGAGGATTTTCCCTACTTTGACAACTCGATATAGTTGGATATTCTGTTGGTGGGTGCCTGTAACCTGTGTGTCCATGATTTATCAATGGTTGCTTGTTCCATGCAGTTGGTATTAAGCTCTGTAGGTGTCAATTGTTCTTCCACCTTTGAGGTGTCCACCAGTGGTGCAAAATATGGTAGAAGGAGATCCACATTGAATACTGGGTGCATTCGAAGGAAGGGATGAATGCTTAATTCAAAGGAATTATCACCAAATTCCTTGGTGATGATGTATGGAACATATCGAAGTGGAAAAATCTTGTGATAGGGTCTTGTGAGCCTCTCTTTCTGCAAATGCAACGAAACCTTATCCCCAACCTAGAACTTGTGTGGAAATCGATGCTGGTCATGTCGCTGCTTGTATTTAGTATTGGAAATTTCCAAAATGTCATGGAATTGTTGGCATATGTTTTGGATTCATTCAAAAAATATGGTGGACTTATCAACCTCAATCTAAGCATGGGAATATTCCTCTTTTGTGGATGTAAGGGGAAGAGCTACATCAATCGGGGCCAGTGGTTGGAAACCCAAGCACACCTGAAAAGGGTTGTGATGGGTAAAGCTATGAAGAGCTTAGTAATAGCCATTTTGAATATAAGGAAGGCTCTCATCCCATGTCCGAGGATTTTTAGAATTGTAAATTCTTATAATACACTATCATCTGGTTGACTACCTCTGTTTAGACACCAGTCTGGGGGTGGAAGGTAGTTGATTTGGTGGGATTGGTATCCATAAATGACCATAAACTAGAACAGAAAGTGCTCATGAAACTCTTGTACCAATCTAAAATGATAGTCTATGGTAGCCCAAAAATAACCCAATATGCTTGAAGAATAACTTAGCACTGGCTTCGGCAAAGATGCTCATTTTACAAGCTATCAGAATGGCCATCTTAGAGAAGCAATCCACAACCACAAACAAACAGGAATTACCATGCTTATTTGAAGGTAGTCCTGACATGTAATCCATGGAGATGATATCTCATGGCCCATTTGGATCGGGAAGGGGAGTGTACAACTCTTTCTTTTTAACGACTGGTTTTGCAATGGCATACACATTATAGGGTTTGATATATCGACCATGTCTTGTTGGAGTTTGGAAAAATAAAAATACTTCTGCAAGACTACCATTGTCTTATCAATACCAAACTTCCCTGCCACCCGATTGTAATGTGCTTCCAAAATCATTTTCACACACTCACTTGAAGGAACACAGAGATGGCCTAGGTGGCATAAAAATCCTTCTTGATGATGAAACACTGCTACTAGTGTACTTTCACAAAAGGATTGATAGATAAGAGAGAACTCAAGATCATTGTCATATAGTTGAGGCCACCCAAAGGTCTCATGGCCGCAAGAGTTGAGCACCATGGTTAATGCTACCACTGGAGGTCAACTAAGGAAATCAAAAACTCAATTGTTGTTTCCCTTCTTCTATTTAATGTTCAGGTGGAATTGCTACAAGTAAGTGGACCACTTCTGGTGGAAGTCATTTTTTAACTTTCCTTGGGTTTGCATGAAATACAAGGGCTTGTGATAAGTGTGGATGGCTATTTCTTTTCCAAGGATGTAATGATTCCATTAGTAGTAGTCTTCGACAATGGAGTACATTTCCTTGTCATAGGTGGGGTAATTCTGGACTGTATCTGAAAGAGTCTCACTGTCATGACATGCCATTGGATGGCCATGCTGAGTGAGGACCACACCAAAAAAATAGTTCGAAGCATCTGTCTCAATCTCAAAGGGTTGTTGTATATCTGGTAAGGTAAGGATGGGCATCAAACATAAGCATTTCTTCATCTTGTTAAATGCATGTTGTTGTGTCTTGGACTAGATGAAATTGGAATTAGTTCCACCTTTGGTCACCTGGATATTGGAACAAGAAATATTAGAGAAGACAAACACAAATATGTGATAGACGTTTGTAAGGCCTAGGAAACTGCAAAGATCTGTTAGGGTCGTCGGAGTCGGCCAATCCTGAATGACTTGTATCTTGGCCAGATCTACATGAACATGATGTTCATCCACAATGTATCCTATATATTGAGCCCTTTCCATGCCAAAGGAGCACTACTCTAGATTGGCATATAACTTGTGCTAGTGCAGGGTGCTGAGGACCTGGTGGAGATGATGCATATGTTCCACCCATGTTCTACTGTAGATGAGGATATCATCTAGATATACGACCACAAAGGAATTGGTGAATGGATGGAGAATGTCATCCATCATCCTCATGAAGGTTCCTGGAGAATTAGTCAAGCCGAAAGGCATGACCAACCACTAAAAAAGGCCTTCCTGATATTTGAAGGTAGTCTTCCAGACATTCGTCTGCTCAATCTACACTTAATGATAGTCGGGCTTCATGTCAATCTTGTTGAAATAATAGTTACCCCCTTGTGCTGATTGAGGAGGTAATCAATCTGGGGAATGGGATACTTATTCTAGACTGTGATCTTGTTTAGATCTTGATAGTCAATACAAAGTCGCCATGTCCCATCTTTCTTCTATACCAAGACAATTGGGCTCCCATAGGGTGAGGAGTTGGGTCGAATGTGCCCCTTTTGGATTAGCTCTTGAATATGGAATTTGATTTCTTCGTTCTCCATGAGGGAAAACCTATATACTAGAACATTAGGTAAAGGAGTTCCAAAGATAAAATCAATGGAATGCTTGACCTGAAAATGTACTGGAACCCCAACAGGTTTGGTGAGGATGTCTTTGTATGATTCCACGATGTTGTCCACTTGTTTATGCTACAAATAGGGGGTTTGTGTGAGGAAGTGTATTTTGTTGTGATATTTTGTTCCCCCTCATAAAGAACCATGAAGAGTACGAAGTTCCCTGTTTGGGATATTACCTTCATGCATTGCTTTACAGTGATGAGAGACACTACAGTAGCAAGAAGTGTCCCTGGTATCATGTAGAGTTTCTTTCCCAAAGTAATAATGACACTACAAATTATAGACTCATACCTGGCATGGAATTTCCACATATATGGTTTTCCTAAAAGAAAATTACCTCATATTTGAAGGGATTGATGTTGTAGGAGAGGCAACATTGTTGAATGACGTGGATGTCTCATCCATGGCGTAACCAACCAATGTCGTAGGGTTGGGGATGTGGAACCATTAGAAGCTTCAATATTTTGACAACCTCAACCGAGATGAGTTTCTTCTAAATACCATTGTCAACAAGGAAATATAGCAGGGTCCTCTACACCCAGAGTTGTGAATGGAATAGGTGATCCACCTCCTTTGGCTCCTATGACTCTTTTGGTTGGATATTTGCAGTTGTTATGGTGGCACTAGGTTCTGCGTCACTGATCTGCTTATCCCTTTCTTTCTCTGCATCAGTGTCTGAATCAGAGTATGGATTAGGGGATTTTGTATTAGCCAACAATGACTTCTTTGAGATACATTCATCAGTGTTCTTCAAGTGGATTTAATGGAACTCACACTACTTTCTAGTGTCCTTCTTCGATTTCCTATTACCCTTCTGTGTTTGTAGCTTGGACTGGTTGTTAGGACTTTGGCCATCCTTTCTCTGCCCTTTGGGTTTTGAATTAGGGCTACTTTTCCTGGCTTCTGCTGCTAATTTGTAGACTCAAAATCCTGCTTATTCTTTTTCTTAAACATTTCCTTGCTTTTGAAGGCGTATCGGTAAGCTACTCCTAGTGAGGATATGTCCATGAAATCCATCTCGGACTGAATGTACCTATGTAGGACACTACGATATTTTAGAACCAAGTTTCATTCAGAGTCTCTAATACCTAGATTTGAGCACATGGTATGGAACATATTAGTATACTCCAAAACTGTTTGGTCTCTTTCCTGGCGCAATGCTATCCACCTAGTGTGTTGACCATCACAGTTTCTGACAGGGTAGAATTCCTCTTTGATGCCATCAACACAAGATGCCCAAGTGGGTTCTATTTTGAATGTCTTAGATTCATCCCTCGCATGCCTCTCGCAGTACCCATCCCACAAATATTTGACATGGGGGAGGAAATTAAGGAGCGCAAAGGTGATCTTTTCACTGTCAGAAATTTTTTGTAGAGAGAAGTAACCCTCTAACAGACTTAACCATTTTTACAAAGAATATGCATCTATATTTCCTTCAAATAAGGGGATGGCAAAGTTAACTTGTACCTTAAAGGGAATCTCACCCCGAAAACTATTGTTTGTTTAAGGTGCATCCGTTGTATTCGACATTCTTAGAAGGATCTGGGTGAATTTATCCATCATCTTGTTCCTCTGTCGCACGAGGGATTCCTCGAGCGACAGTTTAATACGATATCCCGCTCCATCATATCTCTTTTCTTCTCCCACAATGTCAGGATGCTTGGGATGCCGAGAGGTATTTTCCCCAAGCTCAACTAGTTCGAGACCCAACTCTCGATTATCAAATCTCGTCGGGGACATGCATTGAGAAGCCATAATAGAAGAAAACTCTTATACCACTGATCCAAATTTATGTGAGAACGAAATGAAAGAGCATATATATATATATATATATATATATATATATTCACATGCACATATATATATATGGCGATAAAAATAGTGATACAATAAACTCAGATTCTATTAAATGAATGAAACAAAACCGATTGTAAAACAAAAGCAGCTAGAATGATGGTAGTTGTATCTTAGAGAAGAGATGTGGCAGCTACGCTCACTCATGACAAGATGAATACAAAAGGAGACTGAAGGGCCTTTATTATAAATCCTTGGAGAGGAAAAAAAACCAGAACCTAACCCTAGGAGATGAATTGTCATAAAGTTTGTGTCCCCAAGGTGGTTAGTTGAATAGTCAACTTCTAGGGATCATAAATTTTGCATACGATCTCTGTTTGGGGCGGTTGATAGCCCATTGTAACGGTCTATCTAAGCTTTAAAAATTTAAACTAGGGACAAATCATTTTCAAGGGTTAATCTTTGGCCCCATGAATCACCCAAAAACGTCGTTTAGGGTATCAAAATGGCCCCGGAAGTTTTGGACCCAAAAAACCGTAGAAAATTAAAAGAAAATTGTCAACATGAGAAACTATTTTGAGCCAGTGGAATAGGTGGGTGGCCACATACACCCATATGGATCAGTCCTCCCCCCTTAGGAATCAATGTTATCCATTGTGTTGAGTGTCCCCATCAAATGAGGAAACTCCTATTGAACTTGACTCCTTGTGAGCCATTTTCCTTGGTGGAGGAACTGCCCTGCTTTGACAACTTGATATAGTTGGATATTCTAGTGGAGGGTTCTCTTAAAATGTGTGTCCATGATTTGATCAATGGTTTATTATTCCATGCATTCAAGATTTAGCTCTGTAGGTGTCAATTGTTCTTCCACTTCCGAGGTGTCCAATAGTGGTGGAAAATCTGGTCAAGGGAGCTCCACATTGAATACTAAGTGCAGGAGAAGGAATGGAGGAATTCTTTATTCATAGGCATTGTCACCAAATACCTTTGTGATGGTATGGCCTATATCGAAGTGAACGAATCTTGTGATAGGGTCCTATCAGCCTCTCTTTCTTCAAATGCAACCAAACCTTATCCCCAACTTGGAACTTGTGTGGAACCCAATGCTGTTCATGTCACTCCTTGCATTTAGTATTGGAATTTTACAAAATTTCATGGACCTATTGGCGGATGTGCTGGATTCATTCAAAAAATATTGTGGACTTATCAACCTCATCCTGAGCATGAGAAGATTCATCATGTGTGGATTCAAGGGGAAGAGCTACATCAATCGGGGCTAGTGGTTGGAAACCTAAGCACGGCTAAAAAGGCCTATGAGCGATAGAGCTATTGAGATATCGGTTATAGTTGCGTTGAACATAAGTAAGGCTCTCATCCCATGTGTATGGGTGGAAGGAAGTCAATTTGGTGAGCTTGGTATCCATCAATGACCATAGATTAGACCAGAAAGTGCTTAGGAATCTTGTTGTCCTGATATGAAATGATAGTCTATGGAAACCAAACATGAACCCGAACATGCTTGAAGAATAGCTTAGCAGTGGCTTCTGTAGAGATGCTCTTCTTACAAGCTATCAGAATGGCCATCTTAGAGAAGTGATCCACAACCACAAACACATAGTTATCACCATGCTTAGTCGAAGGTATTCCTAACATGTAATCAATGGAGATGGATTCCCATGGCCCATTTCGAGTGGGAAGGAGTGTGTACAACCCTTGTTTTTCAAAGAATAATTTTTTGATGGCGCGGGCAGTGTAGGATTTGATATATTGGGAGACATCTTGCTATAGTTTGGGCTAATAAAAATACTTGTGCAATACTGATACTGTATTCTCAATACCAATATTCCCTTCTAACCAACTGTAATGTGATTTCCAAATCATCTTTGCAAACTCACTTAAAGGAACACAGAGATGGCCCAGTTGGCATAATAGTCCTTCCTGAAGATGAAGTATGCCAATGGTTTACCTGCAAACAAGGATTGATAGATAGGAGTGAACTCAGGATCATTGTCATATAGTTGAGGCCACCCAGAGGTCTTATGGCAACAAGAGTTGAGCATTGTGGTTAATGTTTCCATTGGAGGTCGACTGAGGAAATCAACGACTCGATTGGTGATACCCTTCTTATATTTAATGTGCAGGTGGAACTGCTGCAAGTAAGTTGACCACTTCTAGTTGTGGTCATTACGTAACATTCCTTGGGTTCACATGAACTATAGGGGCTTATGATCAGTGTGGATGACTATTTATTTTCGAAGGTGTAATTTCCATTGGAGACAGGCTTGGACAATTGAATACATTTCCTTGTCAGAGGTGGGGTACTTGCAGACTGCATCTAAAAGTGTCTCACTATGTTATTCCATTGGATGGCCATGTTGAGTGAGGAACGCATCAATAGCGTAGTCTAAAGCATCTGCCTCGATCTCAAAGGGTTGTTGTAGATATGGTAAGGTAAGGATGGGAACCGAACATAAGCATTGCTTCAACTCCTCAAATGCGTGTCTTTGTGGCTTGGAACATATGGAATTTTCCTTAGATCCACCTTTGGTCACCTGGCTAATGGACCAAGCAATATTAGAGAATCCCAACACAAATATACGATAGAAGTTTGCAAGGCCTAGGAAGTTGCGAAGCTCTAAGAGAATCATCGGGGTCGACCAATCACTAATGGATTGGATCTTGGTCAGATCTACATGAACACCATGTTCATCCACACTATATCCAAGATATTGAACCCTTTCCATGCCAAATGAGCACTTCTATAGATTGGCATATAACTTGTGATGTCACAGGGTGCTGAGGACCTTGTGGATATTCTGCAGATGTTCTGCCCATGTTCTATTGTAGATGAGATTATCATCTAGATATACAACCACAAAGGAATTGGTGAATGGTTTTAGAATGTCATCCATCATCCTCATGAAGGTTACAGGAGCATTAGTCAAGCTAAAAGGAATGACCAACCACTCAAAAAGGAATTCCCGAGATTTGAAGGCAGTCTTCCAGATATTAGTATGCTCAATCGGGACTTGATGATAACTGGACTTCAAGTCAATCTTGCTGAAATATTTGGCCCCCTTGATATGATCAAGGAGTTCATTGATCTCGAGAATGAGATACCTATTATAGACTATGATCTTTTTTAGATCTCGGTAGTTAATACAGAGTCACTATATCCCATCTTTCTTTTGTACCAACACAATTAGGCTCCCACAAGGTGAAGAGCTAGGTCAAATGTGTCCCTTTTGGATTGACTCTTAAATCTGTAATTTGATATCTTTCTCCTACATGAGAGAATGCTTGTATACTGACCCATTAGGTAAAGTTGCACTAGGGATCAAATCAATGGAATGCTTGACCTGACAATGCACTGGAACCCCAACAGGTGCAATGAATATTTATTTGTATGCTTTTATGATCTTGTCCACCTATTTTTGCTACATAGAGGGGTTATGTGTGGAGGTGGTGGATGTTGCTGTGATTTTAATCCCCCCTCAGAATGAACTATGAAGAGTAATAATTTCCTTTTCTTGAAGATTACCTTCCTACCTTGCTTCGCAGTGATTTTAATCCCCCCTTCAATAGTAGGAAGTGTATCTTTGATCCAGTAGAGTTTCTTTCATAAAGTAATAATGATAGTACAAGGTCTATAGTCATACACAACAAATCATTTCCACATATATGGTTGTCCCAAAAGATCATCACAAACTTCAAGTGGGGAAACATCACAAATTATCTCATCTTTGAAGGGCTTCATTCCGTAGGAGAGGCGACAGTGTTGATTGATGCAGATATCTCGTCCATGGATCAGCCAACCAATTTTGTAGGGTTGGGGATGTGGAACTGTTGGAAACTTCAATATTTTGACAATTTCAACCGATATGAGGTTCTTCTGACTACCATTGTCGACAATGAACTGTAGTGGAGTCCCTTGCACCCATAGTTGCGAATGGAAGAGGCGCTCCACTTCCTCTCGCTCCTCTGACTCTCCCTGTTGCATCGTTGAGGTTGCTTTGGTGGCACTAGGTTTTGCATCAATGATATGCTTACCCCTTTCTTTCTCTGTATCAATTTCTGAGTCAAAGTATCGATCCGAGGATTTTGTCTCGACCAATAATGACTATTTTGAGTGGAATTCATCAATTTTGTGCGAAGGGATTTTAGGGAACTCACACCACTTGTTGGTGTCCTTCTTCAATATTTCTCGTTACCCTTATTTGTCTACGACTTGGACTAGTTGTCAGGACTTTGGACATCATTTCTCTATCCTTGGGTTGTGAATTAGGGCCAACTTTTCCTAGCTTCCACTACTGATTTGCAGACCCAAAATACTACTTATTCTTTAGCTTAAATTTTTGCTCAATTTTTATGACGTATCGGTAAGCTTCTCCTAGTGAGGATATGTCTAGGAAATCCATCTTCGCCTGAATGTACCTGTGCATGCCACTGTAGTATTTTAGAACCAAGTGTTGTTTGGATTCTCTAATACCTCTCTTTGAGTGCAGGGTATGGAATATATTTGTATACTCTATCATGTTTGGTCACTTTCCTAGTGCAATGTCATCAACCGGGTGTTTTGGTCATCATAGTTTTTGACAGGATAGAATTCCTCTTTGATGGCATCGACAAAAGATGCCCAAGTGGGTTCTGTTTTGAATATATCATATTCATCCCTTGCATGGCTCTAGAAATAACCATCCCACTAATATTTGACATGAGGGAGGGACTTAAGGAGCATGAAGGTGATCTATTCAATGTTGGAAACATTTTGTACAGAGAAGTAACCCTCTAACAGACTTAACCATTTTTCCAAAGAATCTGCATCTATCTTTCCTTCAAATAAGGGGATGCCAAAGTTATCTTGTGCCTTTAAGGGATTTGCACCCCCAAAACGACTGCTCATTGAAGGTGCATCCGCTACCGCCAACATTCTTAGAAGGATCTCGACGAAGTTATCCATCATCTCGTTTCTCAGTCGCGCGAGAGATTCCTTGAGAAATAGTTTAATAGGATCTCCTGCTCCATCATCTCTCTTTTATTCTTTCACCATGTGAGGATTCTTGGGACGACGAGACATATTTTCCCCAAGCTCAACTAGTTCGAGACCTGTGACTTAATATTTAGATCTCGTCGGGGAAATACACTGAGAAACCATAAGAGTAGAAAGATTTGATACCACTGATCCGGATTTATGTGACAATGAAATGAAAGAACACACACACACACACACATATATTCACATGCACGGATACATATGGTGATAAACACAGTGATAAAGTAAACTCAGATTCTATTAAATGAATGAAACATAATAGACTGCAAAATAAAAGCAGTTAGAATGGTGGTAGTTGTATCTCTGAGAAGAGATGTAGCGGCTACGCTCACTTGCGACAAGATCAATACAAAAGGAGGCCGAAGGGCCTTTTTAACATAAATCCTTGGAGAGGTAGAAAACCCTAAACCTAACCCTAGGATATGAATCGTCATAAAATTTGTGGCCCCAAGGTGGTTTGTTGAACAATCAACTTCTCGGGGTCATAACGTTTGCATACGATCTCCATTTGGGGCGCTTGATAGCCTGGTGGAAATTTCTATCCAATATTTACTAAACATATACAACTCAAGTACCACTTCATAAGATCTATTCTAGATTAAGAACTATTAAAACTGGAAAATATACATACTAGCCATAATCTTGCAGACATGTTGACAAAGGGAGTAACCAGAGAGAAACTGAGTTCCTGCTCGATTTCTGTTGGCCTTCAAGAATGAAGGTGAAAATAAGAAATTTTCCAAGTCCAAGGTCCAATGCATAGTCCAACAAGAGTAGCAATGGTGGAGTTGCTGTGATCAGTCTCCAAGTGGGATATTGTTGGTTGTGGAGCTTGATCTTCCATATCTAAAGATATTATTCAGTCGTGCTTGTACCCCAGGTGTACTATATACTCATTCCCCTGCCTTGGGGTTTGGGGGATGGTATTGGGTTGGCATAACTGCAACACCCAAATCCTTGGGGTTGGGATGTGTGTTGGCCAACAGTTACGTGGACCCATGGAATTGGGTTAACCGTAGTATTTTCCCATGGTATTTTTCCCCTATAAAAGAAAGCATTGTAACATGGCTATGTATGGTATTGTATTGTATTGAAAACAATCTCTGTGATTGTGTGAGAGAGACTGTGAGAGCGTGAAGAGGAAGTGTAGCAGTTTTGTTGCAGGTTGTATCCCTTCATCTTTATGGATTGTAATAAAAGGACGGGCAATTTCTTTGTGGACGTAGCCCATCATTTGGGTCAACCACGTTATATTTGTGTCTCTCTGTAATGTGTTTAATGTGTTTTGCATCTTTTTTAATGATTTAACTGTATATTTGTTAGTGCTCTGCGGTCCTGTTTACTAACAATTGGTATCAGAGCCAAAAGGTCTATTTGGATGGTAAACTCACAGGAAAGAAGGGTTCCTGGTTCGAGTGGGAGTAATGGTGGAAGAGGGAAAGTTTAGGGTCAAGAAATTTAACACCCAAAACTATCAGTTATGGAAGATGCAAATGGAGGACTATCTGTACCAGAAGGATCTGTACCTGCCATTGGGGAAAAAGAAAAACAACCGGTGGCTATGAAGGATGAATAATGGGAGGTTCTTGACATAAAGGAACTGGGAACAATACGACTATGCCTAGATTCATCGATGGCTTTCAATATTTCGAAAGAAAAAACAATAGAGGATGTAATGAGCGCATTGGGTAATCTCTACGAAAAACCCTCGGCTTCCAACAAGGTATTTTTAATGAAGCGTTTATTTAATATGAAGATGTCGGAAGGTGGATCTATTTCTGATCATTTAAATGAGTTTAATACACTTACCAGTCAGTTAAGTTCTATAAAAGTGAACTTTGATGATGAGGTTAGGGCTCTTCTAATATTGTGTTCATTGCCAAAAAGCTTAAATATCTTGGTCATGGTTGCAAGTAACTCAATCCCTAGTTCAAACAATCTTAAGTTTGATGATGTCGTTGGTGTTATTCTTAGCGAGGAAATGCGAAGAAAAATAACATGTGAGACATTAGGTAATGCGTTGACCATGGAGAGAAGAGGGAGACAAAATGAGAGAGGAAGGAGCCCAGGAAATCATGGCAAGTCTAAAAAGGGCATATCCAAGTCTAGATTTGGAAAAATAGAGTGCTGGAATTGTGGTAAGAGCACCAAACAAGAAAGCTACATAGTTGGAAAATTTCTTGGGCTTCTTACTTACCCTTGTGGAGCCTTTAGGAGCTCCATATCTTTCTGCTTCTTGTATAATTTCTCTTGCCCAAGTAGGCTTTCTCTTTCATGACATCTCCATCGTAGGAGGTTCTTGTGGTTCTGCCATATCATGCTCTTCAGGAGATTCATCTTCAGGGAGGAAGGTAGTCTCTACATTTCTGGGAGGTGCATCTTCCTCATACACTTCTTCATGTTGGCATTTTCTGGATCTCTTGAGAGCTGCTTCTTCATCGAATGCTACAATTCTACTGATTTCTATGTGATGGAATCGAGGAATGTAAATTCTGAATGCCTTGGACACTTCACAGTATCCTTCAATATCCCCTTCTTTCTGGAAGGGTCCAACTTGGTTCTTTTCTCTTTTTGTATATGAATATATACTAGACAACCAAATATTTTGAGGTGGCTTGCCTCAGGCTTCTTTCCCGTGAACATCTCTTCTGGAGTTTTGAATCCAAGGGCACTGTGAGATATTCTGTTATGTACATATACAACAGTTCTTGTTGCTTCTTCCCATAGATGCATTGGAAGATATTGATCATATATCATTGTCTTCACTGCTTCTATGATGGTTCTGTTCTTTCTTTCCGCAACACCATTCTATTGAGGATTGTAGGGAGTAGTTAGTTCCCTATTTATTCCGTCATCTTTGCAAAAATATTCAAACTCTTTTGAAGTATACTCTCTTCCATTGTCTGATTGGAGAGTCTTGATTCTCTTGTCTGAAAGGTTTTCTATCAAGGCTTTGAATTCTCTAAATTTCTCAAACACTTCACTCTTTTCTTTCAAGAAGTATATCCATGTCTTCCTTGAATAGTCATAAATAAAAGTAATATAATATTCAAAGCCACTTATAGATGTGGAGGACATTGGACCACGCACATATGAATGAATCAATTCCAATGTACCTTTTGTTTTTGTTTCACTCTTCGAAAATGGATTCTTGATATTCTTCCCTTTCGCACATCCTTTACAAATTCCTTCATGTTTGATCTGTAAGTTTGGTAGTCCCATCACTACTTTGTTCACATGAGGTAGTGCCTTGTAATTGATGTGGGCAAAGGATTCTATGCCATAGTTCATTAGGGTCAACAGACTCATGAACAAGGGTTGTTTCTGAATGTCCTTTGAGTTTATACATGCCTCCTTCTTCTTCACCCATAACAACTGCATCTTCAATATTCTTTCCTTTGGGCCACATGATTACTTGGCCATTTATGAATGCAACTCTAAATCCTTTCTTATCTAAAGTTGAGATAGAAAGTAAGTTCTTCTTTAGTCCTGGTACATATAAGACTTCTTTCATCTTCAAGGGATTTCCTGAATCAAGCTTGTAGCTTGCTTCACCAATTCCTTTGATCGGATATTGATAGTCATTTCCCAGGGATACTTTCTGAGGAGAGTTCTTTTCTTGAAGTTTGGACAGATTTTCTTTTGTCCCATCATGTTATTTGAAGCACCACTATCAATAATCCAAGTATCTTCTCCATGTCTTACAGTTCTAGAGAGTGTAGAGAATAGTACATACTCTTCTGCATCTTCTTCTCTTGCTTGCTTTCTTGGAGGTCCTTCCTCCTCTTCTTCTTCATCCTCATATTCAACTAGATGAGCATGATGTCTTTTGTTTTTGTTGATCCTCTTCTTATAATCTTGTTACTTCATAAGACAATTTTTGGCAATGTGTCCTAACTTATCACAATGAAAACATTGAAAGCCAGAGTAGTCTTTATCTGGAGGACTTTCTCTTGTTCTTTGGATTCTTCTGCGATGTTGAGACTCCTTGTGGTTTCTCTTCTTGAAGTTATATTTAATTATTCTTCTCTTGATGTGAAAGGCTAGGGCTTGATCATCTTCCTTCAGTAAGGCTTCTTTGTTTGGCACTCTAGTATCTTCTTGAATACAATCTTCCCAAACAATGTCAAACTTCATGCTTTCTTTTCTGGCACACATCATATGGATGAATGACTCCAAGGGTCTAGTGAGACCATTGAGAGAAGTCATAACCAACTCATATTCATCAAGTTTGTCTCCAATGGCTTCTAGTTGTTCTTTGATCTGGGAGACCCTTGTACAGTATTCCTGGATGGATTCTCCATGACTCATCTTGGTGCTCTTCAGTTGAGCTCTGAGATTCATATTTCTTTTGATGTTTCTTCCTTCATACATTCTTGATAGGGCATCATACCTTTCTTTTGGATTTTTCTTGGATGACACTTGAGGGATCAAGGGATCCTTGATAGAGTCAACAATAATCCTTTGTGCCCTAATCATATCCTTCTTGTGCTTCTCCTTAGCTTCAGTTTCTTAAGGTTCTGCAACTTCATCTTTGATATATTTATCAAGATCATTCTCGTAGAGAATGAGGGAAATCCTGTATTTCCATGCTCATAAATTCTTTATACCTTCCAGTTTTTCCTCAAGCTTAGTGCTTGGGGCCATCTTGTCAGAAGTCACAAAAAAATGAAATTCTGCGGAATGAGAAAGTGAACTTACTAGGAGATGCGCTTGACTAAGGTGAGTTGATTGGTGTGATTGGTTTCTAGAGATCTCAAGTCTTTACCTTTCAAATTTGACTTGCGAGATTCAGCATTGCAGCTTCCAACAGTTTTCTAGTGCAACTGTCAAACTAGGGTTTGACTTTTCAGGAGATTTACTCCAAAAAATTTGATCCCTAGTTCAGAAGATGTGCTCTGGGAGGGCGCAACTATCCATGCAAGCAGTTTTCCAAAACTCAATTTTTTTTTTGAAACCCTAATTTCAAGTTAGAGGGGAAAAGAGAGCTTTCTCCTTGTGAAATCTATCCTAATCAAGTTAGCTCTGATACCATGTTAAAATTCCATATGCTAAGCTAGATTATCAGCATTTAATTCCAATTTCATAACAAAAGCATATAGACAATATCACTGAAGGAAACAGTATCACAAGAACAACACAGATTTATCCTGGGAAAACCCTAATAGGAAAAACCCAGCAAAAGCTTCCTCAATATAGATGCCCCGAAAAGAAAAAAGGTAAAACCCAACAACTAATCTTCCTCCTTCTCCAGCTCTTTCTCTCTCTCTCTCTTATGCGCTACACAAGTGAGTGTGAGTGTATTCAAATGAGAAGTACATCACCTCTATTTATATTCTTTCGTTCACTTGACATTCAACCCTGTCATGTAGGCTTGAGTAAACTTAAATCAGTTATGTAGGATCGAGTAAACATAACTGGGTTAAATTAATATAATAATGTATTCCGGAGGGTACTAATGACCTGACTTACAATGGAGGGGACTTCCTCATGACTCAGTAATTCTCCCGATAGGAATCATCGGGGGTACAAGAAACTACAAATAATTCTCCCAAATAGAAACATCATAAACCAATAAAATATATTTAGAATATTCTTTGAAGTTACAATAATTCAACAAGGCTTTCATTCCATTTGTGGGGATGTTTATAATTGTACATTCTCAGAATATGCACAGTCATCTAGTTGACTACCTCTGTTTGGCCATCATTCTGGGGATGGAAGGAAATTGATTTGGTGATCTTGGTATCCATCAATGACCATAGAATAGAACAGAAAGTGATCAGGAACCAGTTGTCCTAATCTGAAATTATAATCTATGGAAACCAAAAATGAACCCAAACATGCTCGAAGAATAGCTTAATAGTGGCTTCAGTAGAGATGCTCATCTTATAAGTTATCAGAATGGACATCTTAGAGAAGTGATCCACAAACAAAAATACACAATAATTACCATGCTTACTTGAAGGTAGTCCTAACATGTAATCCATGGAGATGGATTCCCATGGCCCATTTGGAGTGGGAAGGGGGGTACAACTAGTTTTCTGATGGCGTAGGTAATGAAATATCTGATATATCGACCAATGTCTTGTTAGAGTTTGGACCGATAAAAATAAGTTTGCAAGAATTCCATTATATTCTCAATACCAAAGTTCCCTACCACCCGATTGTAATGTGCTTCCCAAATCATCTTCGCATGCTCGCTTGAAGGAATGTGGAGATGACCTAGGTGGCATGAAAATCATTCCTAAAGATGAAATTCTATGACTGGTGTACCTGTACACAAGGATTGATAGATAAGAGTGAACTTACGATCATTGTCATATAGTTGAGGCCACCCAGAGGTCTCGTGGCCGTAATATTTGAGCACCGTGGTTAATGCTGCCACTGTAGGTCAATTGAGGCGATCAACGACTCGATTGGTGTTTCCCTTCTTATATTTAATGTTCAGGTGGAACTATTGCAAGTAAGTGGACCACTTATAGTCATGATCATTCTATAAATTTCCTTGGTTTTTCATGAACTACAAGGGGTTGTGATCAGCGTGGATGCTTGTTTCTTTTCCAAGGATGTAATGCTTCCATTAGCGGCAAGCTTGAAAAATGGAGTACATTTCCTTGTCATAGGTGGGGTACTTGCAAAATGTATATGAAAGTGTCTCACTATGATATTCCACTATATGGCCATGCTGAGTGAGGACCACACCAACAGCGTAGTCTAAAGGATGTATCTTGATCTGAAAGGGTTGTTGCAGATTAGGTAAGGTAAGGATGGGAACCGAACATAAGCGCTGCTTCATCTCGTCAAATGTGTGTTGTTGTGGCTTGGACAATATTAAACTGGCCTTAGATCCACTTTTGATCACATGGATAATGGAGCAAGCAATATTAGAGAATCCCAACACAAATCTACGATATAAGTTTGCAATACTTAGGAAGCTTGCGAAGCTCTATGAGAGTCGTCGGGATCAGCCAATCAATAATGGCTTGGATCTTGTCTGGATCTACTTGAACACCATGTTTGTCCAAAATGTATCCTAGATAATAAACCCTTTCCATGCAAAATGATAACTTCTCTATATTATCATATAACCTGTGCTGTCGGAGGGTGCTAAGGACCCGGTGGATATGCTGCAAATGTTCTGCTAGATATATGATAATATATGATAGAATATAAGATATAGGATATAATATATGATAATATATGATATCCTCATCTATATCATCTAGATATATGACCACAAAGGAATTGGTGAATGGCCGTAGAATGTCATCCATCATCCTTATGAAGGTTTCTAGAGCATTAGTCAAGTTGAAAGGCATGAACAACGAATTAAATAGGCCTTCCCTATATTTGAAGGCAGTATTCTAGACATCGGTCTACTCAATCGACACTTGATGATAGATGAACTTTAGGTCAATTTTGCAGAAATACTTTCCCCCCTTGAGATGATTGAGGAGGCCATCAATCCAAGAAATGGGATATTGATTTTGTATTGTTATATTTTTTAGAGCTCGGTAGTCAATACAGATTCGACATGCCCCATCGTTTTTCTGTACCAACACAATTGGGCTCCAACAGGGTGAGGAGCTGGGTTGAATGTGCCACTTTTGGATTAACTCTTGAATATTGTGTTTGATCTCTTCATTCTCCATGAGGGAACGCCTGAATACTATCCCATTAGGTAAAGGAACACCGGGGATAAAATCAATGGAATGCTTGACCTGATAATGTACTAGAACCCAAACATGTGTGGTGAAGATGTCTGTGTATGCTTCCACAATATTGTCCTCATGTTTCTGCTGCATAGAGGGGTTCTATGTGGAGGCAGTGGATGTTGCTGTGATTTTAGTTCCGTCTCAGAACAAACCATGACGAGTATGAACTTCATTGTATGGGATATTACCTTCCTGCCCTGCATCGCAGTGAAGAGAGACACTTCAGTAGAAGGAATTGTCTCTGGTATCTAGTAGTGTTTCTTTCCCAAATTAATAATAACACTACGAGGTCTAGAGTCATACACGACATGGTGTTTCCACATATATGGTTGTCCTAAATATCTTCACAAACTTCAAGTGGGGAAACATAACACATTACCTCATATTTGAAGGGCTTGATTCCGCAAGAGAGGAGACACTGTTGATTGACGTGGATGTCTGGTCCATGGATCATCCAACCAATGTTGTAGGGTTGGGGATGTGGAACCATTAGAAGCTTCGATATTTTGATGACCTCAATCGAGATGAGGTTCTTATGACTACCATTGTTGACAATGAAATGTAGCGGAGTCCACTGCACCCATAGTTGTGAATGGAAGAGGCACTCCACTTCCTCTGGCTCCTCTGACCCTTTCAGTTGGATCTTTGTGGTTGTTATGGTGGCACTAGGTTCTGCGTCAATGATATTCTTACCCCTTTATTTCTATACCTCAGTGTCAGCGTTAGAGTTTGGATCTGGGGATTTTGTCTCGACCAACAATGATTTCTTTGAGCGACATTCATTAGTGTTGTGTCAGGGGATTTTATGGAACTTGCACCACTTATCGGCGTCCTTCTTCAATTTCTCGTTACCCTTCTTTGTCTACATCTTGGAATGGTTGTCGGTACTTTGGCCATCCTTGTTTTGTCCTTTAAGTTGTGAATTAGGGCCACTTTTTCTTGGCTTCTGCTGCTAATTTGCAGACCCATCCCACCAATCTTTGACATGGGGGAGGGACTTAAGGAGTGCGAAGGTGATATTTTCACTGTCAAATTTTTTTTGAATAGACAAGTAACCCTCTAACAGACTTAACCATATTTTTAAAGCATCTGCATCTATCTTTCCTTCAAATAAGGGGATGTCAAAGTTAACTTGTACCTTCAAGGGAGTCGCACCCCTGAAACGAATGGTCATTGAAGGTGGACCCACTGCCGTTGGAATTCTTATAAGGATATGGGTGAAGTTATCCATTATCTTGTTCCTTTGTTGTGCGAGTGCTTCCTCGAGCAATAGTTTAATATGTTCTACTACTCCATCATCTCTCTTTTCTTATACCGCCATTTGAGGCTCCTTGGGACGATGAGAGGTATTTTCCCCAAGCTCAACCAGTTTGAGATCCAACTCTTGGTATTCAGATCTCGTCAGGGACATGCATTGAGAGGCCATAAGAGCAGACAACTTTGATACCACTAATCCGGATTTATGTGAGAATGAAATGAAAGAGAATATATATACATATATAAATATTAACATGCACATGTATATATGGCGATAAACACAGTGATACAATAAACTCAGATTCTATTAAATGAATGAAACAGAACAGACTGTAAACAAAAGCAACTAGAATGGTGGTAGTTGTATCTCTGAGAAGAGATGTGGTGGCTATGCTCACTCATGAAAAGTTGAATACAAAAGGAGGCCGAAGGGAATTTTTATCATAAAGCCTTGGAGAAGAAGAAAACCCTAAACCTAACCCCAGGAGATGAATCGTCATAAAGTTTGTGGCCCCAAGGTGGTTAGTTGAACAATCAACTTCTTTGGGTCATAACATTTGCATACAATCTCTAAGTTGGGGCACTCGATATCCTGTTTGAAAGGTCTATCCGTGAATTACAACTTTTGACTAGGTCTAGATGCGTGATGATGGAAACTATTTGCCCCCCCCCTTCCCACCCTTGGTGAATCTCCAAAAAACGTCATTTAGGGCTTCAAAACAAACTCATAAGTTTGGGACCTAAAAAAACTGTAGAAAATTACAAGAAAATTGTCAACATGAGAAACTATTTTGAGCTAGTGGAATATGTTGGTGGCCACCTATACCGATCTGGATCAGTCCTCCCCCCTTAGGAAGCAATGGTCTCCATTGCATTGAGTTCCTCCGACAAATGAGGAAACTTCTGTTGAACTTGACTCCTGGTGAGCCACTTTCCTTGGTGGAGGAGCTGTGCTGCTTTGACAACTTGATATAGTTGGATATTCTTCTAGAGGGTTCCCTTAACCTATGTGTACATGATTTGGTCAATGGTTTCTTGTTCCATGCAATCGATATTAAGCTCTGTAGGTGTCAATTGTTCTACTACCTCCGAGGTGTCCAACATTGGTGCAAAATATGGTCGAAGGAGCTACACATTGAATACTAGGTGGAGGCCAAGGAATGGAGGAATGGTTAATTGAGAGGCATTGTCACCAACTTACTTGGTGATGGTGTATGGCCTGTACCGAAGTGGATGAAGCTTGAGATGGGGTCCTGTGAGCCTCTCTTTCTGCAAATGCAACCAAACGTGATCCCCAACCTGGAACTTGTGTGGAACTCGATGTTGGTCATGTCACTGCTTGTATTTATTATTGGCCTTTTCCTAAATGTCATCTACCTATTGGAGGATGTGTTGGATTCGTTCAACAAATCTAGTGGCCTTATCAACCTCATCCTGAGTATGGGAAGATCCCTCCTATGTGGATGCAAGGGGCATAGCTACATCACTCTGGGCCAGTGGTTGGAAACCCAAGAACCCTTGAAAATGGTTGTGACTGGTAGAGCTATGAAAATCTTGGTTATAGCTATGTTGAACATAAAGAAGGCTCTCATCCCATGTGAGGGGATATTTAGAATTGTGTATTCTTAGAATATACACAATCATCCGGTTGACTACCTCTGTTTGGCCATCAGTCTCGGGGTGGAAGGCAGTCAATTTGGTGAGCTTGGTATCCATCAATGACCATAGAATAGACCAAAAAGTGCTCAGGAACCTGTTGTCCAGATCTGAAATGATAGTCTGTGGTAGCACAAAATGAACCCAAACATGCTCAAAGAATAGATTAGCAGTGGCTTCAGCAGAGATACTCTTCTTACAAGCTATCCGAATGGACATCTTAGAGAAGTGATCCACAACCACAAACACACAGTCATTACCATGCTTAGTTGAAGGTAGTTCTTACATGTAATTCATGGAGATGGATTCCCATGGCCCATTTGGAGTGGGAAGGGGGGTGTACAACCCTTGGTTTTTAATGGCTGTTTTTGCGATGGCATAGGCAGTGGAGGATCTGATATATTGACTGACGTGTTGTCATAGTTTGGCCCAATAAAAATACTTCTGCAAGACTTCCACTGTCTTCTCAATACCAAAGTTCCCTGCTACCCTGCTTCCCAAATCATCTTTGCACACTCGCTTGAAGGAACACAGAGATGGCCCAGGTGGCATAACAATTCTTCCTAGAGATGTAAGTCTGCCACTCGTGTACCTGCACACAAGGATTGATAGATAGGAGCAAACTCAAGATCATTTTCATATACTTGAGGCCATCAAGAGGTCTTGTGGACGCAAGAGTTGAGCACCATAGTTAATGCTGCCACTGGAGGTCGACTGAGGAAATCAACGACTCGATTGGTGATTCCCTTCTTATATTTAATGTTCAGGTGGAACTATTGCAAGTAAGTGGACCACTTCTGGTGGCGGTCATTCTGTAACTTTCCTTGGGTTTGCATGAACCTCAAGGGCTTGTGATAAGTGTGGATGACTATTTCTTTTCCAATGATGTAATACTTCCAGTGGCGGCAGACTTGGACAATGGAATACATTTCCTTGTCATAGGTGTGGTACTTGTGAACTGTATCTAAAAGTGTCTCATTGTGATATGCTAATGGATGGCGACGCTCAGTGAGGACCGCACCAACAACATAGTATTCCCTTTGCAAAACCACTATTATGATTATTATCTTCAAAACATTTTTTTTAAACAAAGTTATTATCTTTAAAAATAGATATTTAAAAAAAAAAGTTATTATCTTCCAAATACATTTTTTAAACAAAATGCAAGTTAGGGCATTATAATTTGGTATCTATAATGTTTCTTACATGACATTAAAACTTATTAGGTGTCTTTTTCAACAATGTAAGTTGGGGCACTGTAATTTGGCATCATTATAACAAAAGTCTAACCTGTGAAAAAGACTTACCAATTAAACTAACCATTGAAAATTGATTATTTTATAATATATTCTAAAATAAAACAATTTTTATTTTCTCCAATTCTTTATATAAAATCTCCTCAATTATATAATCAAATTAATTTTCATGATATTCTTATTCACCATCCACTAGTTTTATTGAAAGTAGATTACTAGGTATTTCTTAATTGTGATTCGTCGGCTTCCCACATCCATTGATTACAAGTTTTAAATATTTATTTGAACGATTTATATTATAAATATTTAGTTTGTATTGAATGATTTTACTGTTGGTTTGCTCTGCAGGACGGGAAGGCAGTTCGGATTATACGGTAACCGTCAGAAAGAAAGGACACGGCAGTTTCGTTCTTGTGTTCGCCTTAAAGAAGAACAAGAGAAGCGCCTGATCTGAGATTCAGATAATTCTCATTAAAGATACCTATCGAGCGCAGCGATAGAAAAAGTTGGTGGCTCGTGTGGGCGTGCACATCTGAATTTGGGTCAAACTGATAAGGGCGCGCACAGAGTCATCAATCTAATATGGAGAATGCTGGATGGAAATCAAACTTCTCAGCAAGGAAGGGAAATCTGAAGCCTGACAACGATAAGAGGCCTCTGTGGGTGTGCCCTGACGGGACGATTATTCTTGAAACCTCCTCAGAATTCTACAAGCAGGCTTACGATTTTTGCATCGCGATTGCAGAGCCGGAGAGCAGGTTGCAACATTTTCATGAATATAAAATCACGAGCGCGTCTCTGTATGGCGCTGCTTCCGCAGGCTTGGAAGCAGAAAAAGTGATGAAGGTCCTCAAAATGCTGTGCAAGACCGACATTCCCGACGAAGTTGTTAAATTCATTCAGAAAAGCACCGAGAACGTGGGGAAACTAAAACTCTACTTGAAGGAAGGCAGTGTCATTGTAGAGGGCAACACAGAACGGGATGTTTCCACCATCCTCAAATACCATGAGGTCAAAGGAGCCGTACTAGGTAAACGGGATGGCAACATTGTCCAGATCGAGCCCACTAAAATGGTGCAAGTCAGGCAAAAGTGCAGAGAAATCAATTATCCTCTCGTCGAGGAATACGACTACAAGAACGATACTAGTTGCCCCACTCTAGACATAAAGCTCAATCCCAAGGCGATGCTTCGCCCTTATCAAGTAAGTATTATCTATTGTTATTGTTGGGCGTTATTAATCATCTATATGATCCAACACCCATCTTTAATATGGTTAGTTTTTTTAGTATCTAGGATCTGTAGGCTCCTGGGTTACGTTACTAATGATCTGTAGGCTCCTGGGTTACGTTTTGTAAGAATCAGGAATAGGAATGGGTTACGTATATGTTGGTTTCATAATGGTTTCCGAAGTTGCGTGAAGAATACTGGTCTCTAAGATCTGTGATTATTTTAATAACGAATGTGATTATGGTTTCAGAAACGCAGCGTGGACAAGATGTTTGTGAATGGAAAAGCAAGGTCGGGCGTGATCGTGCTCCCTTGTGGAGCAGGAAAGTCTCTGACGGGAGTCTATGCTGCGGTTCGGTTGGGGAAATCGGTTCTGTGCTTCGCGAACACCAGTGTATCGGTTGAACAGTGGGTGTTCCAGTTCAAGCAGTGGAGCACTCTGCCGGAGAAGAGAATCCAAGGGGTAACCAGCGACACGAAGGCCTCAGAATTCAACAAAAAGGCGGACATCATGGTGACCACATACAGCATGTATGGTTACACTGGTCACCGCTCCAAGGACTCGGAAGCGATAATGAAAGCAATCGAGGGAAAGGAATGGGGTCTGGTTCTCATGGATGAGGTGCACGTTGTCCCCGCTAAAAACTTTCGTGAAGCAGTTGCCCGCACCAAATCTCACTGTAAGCTCGGGCTCACCGCTACTCTTCTGAGAGAGGATGAGGCAATCAACGACCTTGAGTTTATCATCGGCCCAAAGCTGTATGAGGCCAATTGGCAAGACTTGGTTCAAGCTGGCTACTTGGCAGACGTTACCTGCTACGAGATTTTGTGCCCCATGGCCAAGGACTTCCTCAGGGAATATCTCAACCTCTATCTCTTCACTAAATCTGGGAGGGATGACAAACGCTCAATCCAGCATACGCTCTACAGTGTCAACCCCAACAAGCTGATGGCCTGTGAATATCTCATCAAACACCACGAGGCACGCAAAGATAAGATCATCGTCTTCTCGGATAACCTGTTTGCCTTGGAAAAAATGGGCACCATGCTGAAAAAACACATGATTCGGGGAGATACATCGCACGAAGAGAGGCTAGAGGTTCTCGATAGATTCAGAAAGGCCAGCACAGGCTTCACAGTATTTCTCTCCAAGGTGGGCAATACACAATCATTTATTTCAAAAACTGTTTCTGCTACATTTTCTAGTTTTTATAAAATTTGCATATATGTACATTTTCTGACTGTTTTGACATATTTGATTGTAAATATATAAAGGTGGGAGATACCTCCATTGATCTGCCAGAGGCAACAGTCGTCATACAGATCTCTTCTCAGGGCGCCTCCAGGAGGCAAGAAGCGCAACGTTTGGGTCGTGTTTTGCGTCCCAAGGTGATGTCGCGCCACGGTGTGTTGAGCGGTGGGCACGCTGTGTTCTACTCTCTCGTTTCCCAGGACACCAATGAGATGTTATACGCCACCAAGAGACAACAATTCTTGGTAAATCAGGGTTACACTTTCAACACCTCCACTAACATACCGCCTCCCGCAGATCAAGCAGACCTCCTTTTCGCCAAACCGGAAGTGCAAGCACAACTGCTGAAGGAGGCTCTACAAGACAAATCAGAGGTGATCCCTCCACCCAAAAAGGAACCTGCCAAGAAGAGGGTCCATGTAAGTACTCTATTCAAGCAACGAAGTAAAAATAAGTGAATATCACTATTCACTTGGATTTTTCTGGAGGGTATTCTTGGTAAAAGCTGAATATCACTATTCAGTACTTTCATTCTTATGGAGGGTATTATTTATTCCCTTCGATTTTTCTGGAGGGTATTCTTTGTAAAAGCTGAATATCACTATTCAGTACTTTGATTCTTATGAAGGGTATTATTTGTAAAAGCCATGCCCATGTAGATTCTTATGGAGGGTATTCTTTGTAAAAGCCATGCCCATGTAGATTGCTTTCATCGATTACTCTCCATTTGATTTATTAAAAGGTTGGCAACTAGCTAGCTAACTTAAGTCCCTTTATTTTTTTTTAGGAAGAGTAACTAGTTATACAATTGTAAGGTTATATTCTTTTCAAACTGAGTAAATTACTATTTATAAATGAATGTAAAATCGGTTTGGACCAATATTACACTATTAGATAGTCATATAAATAAATATATAAATAAATGTGTAATTAATGATAGATATATATATGTTAGTAAAAAAATAATAAAGAATAATTTAGCTTATTAAGATTTAATTTTTAAAGTTAAAATTAATTAATAATATAAATAAGTGAAAGAAAAAAATACAAAATATTTACAACATGATAAAAAAAAAAGCATACACCATAAACATAAACTACTACTTTGTATTCCATCCCATCACTAACCTTACATGATTTTATGAAATTTCCTCCATGCCATGCTTTTATAAGATTATAGGCATGAGTGTTAACTCTTCTACCCCCATCTCTACCTTTGTGGTCTCTTGTCCCTGTGAGCTATGAAGCTATGAAATAGCTATGAAGCTATGAAGCTATGAAATGAAGCTGTGAGCTATGAAGCTATGAAGCTATGAAATGAAGCTATGAACGAATGAATCAAACCATTCTTAAATGTTAATCTCACTTAGAAAATTTTCTAATTAAAATAGTAAGATTGAAAGACGGAGAGCAAATTAGATCCATTTCCTTTATGGTTGACTTTAGCATACATCTCATACTAATGAGTCTATTTGAGTGTGATTTAGCTTAGTGAGAAAAGACCTTTATGGGAGTTTGTGAAAGGGGATTCTTTCCTTAAGGGGAAAATTGAGGTTTTGGGAAGGAGGGGATAGCTTTTTATTTCAAAACAAATTCAAGCAAACATTACAAATCATCCAAAACACTCTAATTGGTCTAAATATCAAAAAACACTCTATAACCTCTATCATCAACTAATTCCATTTATCAACATAAGTATAGTATTGACCAACATCAACTAATGGGTCATCCACAAATTTAGAAAATGGTTAGAGGAATTTCAAATAAGTGAGAAAAGACCTTTATGGGAGTTTGTGAAAGGGGATTCTTTCCTTAAGAGAAAAATTGAGGTTTTGGGAAGGAGGGGATAGCTTTTTATTTCAAAACAAAATCAATCAAACTTTACAAATCATCCAAAACACTCAAATTGGTCTAAATATCAAAAAACACTCTTTGACCTCTATCATCAACTAATTCCATTTATAGTATTGACCAACATCAACCAATGGGTCGTCCACAAATTTAGAAAATGGTTAGAGGAATTTCAAATAATGGGCTCCTTTGATTGTTATTTTGCATAATGATAATTATATAACATTAATGCAAAGAGGGAGGGAATTTTAAATTCTTTTTAGAACTTGGACACAACAAGACACAACTTGGCAATCCTTGCATTTAAACGACTTAGAGTAACTAGTTATACAATTGTAAAAGGTTATATTATTTTTCAAATAAGGTCGAGTAAATTACTATTTATCAATCAATAAAAGGTTATATTATTTTTAAAATAAGGTCGAGTAAATTACTATTTATCAATCAATGTCAACTGGTTAGCTACATAGTGACGAAGGCCATTTTTATTTTTAGATTAGATTGTCTAATAGTTTTTGTCTCTCTAGAATTTTTTGTATTGTAATTTTATGTTGTTTTAAGTTAAGATAGTCATATAAATAAATGTGTAATTAGTGATAGATATATATTTTAGTACACATAAAAAGTAATAAAGAATTATTTAGCTTATTAAGATTTGATTTTTATAAGTGTAATTAATGATAGATATATATGTTAGTACATAGAAAAAGTAATAAATAATTATTTAGTTTATTAAGAATTAATTTTTAAAGTTCCACCTCTTGATGGATATCCCTACCTCTACCTTTGTGGTCTCTCTCTTGTATCTAATTTAATTGGATGTACGCAATGAGCATGACATTGCCCACATGACCTCCCTACCTACTACCTCCTCTTTGATTGTCGAACAACGTTTCTCTCTTGTCTATACTTTTCGATACTTTTCTCTTTATATTTTTCCTTGAAGCTGGTCATTGGTGTTTTTGTGTACTAGCTCAGTGAGAAAAGACCTTTATGGGAGTTTGTGAAAGGGGATTCTTGCCTTAAGGGAAAAATTGAGGTTTTGGGAAGGAGGAGATAAATTTTTATAAAAAAAAATCAATCAAACTTGTTACAAATCATCCAAAATACTCTAAACCGTCTATATATCAAGAAACACTCTATAACCTCTATCATCAACTAATTCCATTTATCAACATAAGTATAGTATTGACCAACATTAACCAATGGGTCATCCACAAATTTAGAAAATGGTTAGAGGAATTTCAAATAATGGGCTCCTTTGATTATTATTTTGCATAATGATAATTATATAACATTAATGCAAGAGGGAGGGAATTTTAAATTCTTTTTAGAACATGGACATAGGTTTTTTTCTTACTATGATATAGCTAGGGAGATTGCAACTTTTCTTAGCATAGGCATGATAACATAATCAACGCAATTGGTGAATTAATGAGAAGGCACATTTTTGAGGAAAATTAAGTGACAAGATGCTAACTACTCGACATGGTGAAACTTCAACTTAGTGTTTAAAGGCTCAAATGACAATGGATCTTGTCAAATGAAATATGGACGTGGTTAAACTTCAACTTAGTGTTTAAAGGCTCAAATGACAATGGATCTTGTCAAATGAAATATGGACGTGGTTAGTGCTTTGATTCGTACTTCATGACATAGAACCTAAAACACTAGTTTCCAAAACTCGACTTATCATAACATGACACACAAGACACAACTTGGCAATCCTTCCAAAGTGGTCAAACAAAAGTGGATTTGGAGAAACAAGATATGAACGTGACAAGCATTCTTCCTTGGACACAACTGTGACTATGGAATAGCAAAACAACAAAGTTTAATATGTTCATCGAAGACATCATGTTTAAACCATCTGGAATCATGTCGATGGTGAGAATCAACATCTAGTCAAAAAAAGGAACACGACGATAAACAATGACTTGACAATGGCAAGAAAAAGACATAACCATGAAGCAGGTACATGCACTTGTTTTCATCCTTGAAAAGGGATGGGAATGAAATGAGTGAAGCTAGTCTTCCACAATGGGAGAAGCACAGGGATGAAATTAAGAAGTGTTGGGAAACAAAAAACAATAGTTCGACATACCCTAGGTTGATCACTAGGAGCCATGCAATAGTTTCATTATCTCCACACCATGTTCTCTTATGTATAATAAATTGATCATCATAATGTTAGAGTTTATCGACAAAACAATATGGTGAAATAGCATAGCGGTGAATTGCACTTAAACATATCAAATTCCAAAAGAACTTGTTTGGAAAACTAAAAAAAAAAGATGAAAAAGAAAGTAAGCAAATGAAATTCCTAAAATATGAAATGAAAGACTACTAATTGAGGTGATGAAAATAAAACAAATGCATAATAGGAAAGTAAAATGTTGTATGGCTAAAGGAAGTCTACTCATTAACTCTTATGAAAGAGAAAAAACATATCATGGCGAGTACCGTTTGATGTATATGAATGCATCTTTATTGTTAGAGTTATCATTTGATTTACGATTGTTCTAAAAAAATTATTTTGTCCACCAGTAATCAAGATGGATAGGATTGTGAAGATATGCAAAGGAATGTTAGATTCAATTGAATCAAACCAAAATAAATGAGTGAGTGCAAGTGAGATTTAAAATTTTGACCACCAATGAATCCCAAATATAATCTTTGAAAATTAACCTCGGAGCCTCCCTATTCGATTAATCACAATTAACCAACTGATTAGGAATAATGTATTTAACATTATTAACATTACTTAAATCCTCATCGATCGATTCCTTATCATTATTCGTGATGACAAATTGTTCATCATCAATTGACTCAGGATACATGCATGTAACTTTACTTTTTAGAATTAATAATAAAAAAACATGCATTGATTTATTCATGATTATGTTGATCAACAAGAGACTCATGACATTTGTCATAAACATATTACAAGTTAGCATGAGACAAAAAAATCACTTTCAAGAATAATATGCTCATTTGGGTCAATACACTACATGAATTTAAAATTCCTCTCAAGGAAAAAAAGCATCATTAATTAAGTTGTGAGAGCAATCATTGTGGATTGAATAAGGGTTTTCCTTAAAAGATTTGGTATCAAGGGTAGGCTCATGTAAGCGAGGCTCTCACCAATATCCGAAAGGGATTAATCATCTTCGATGTGAATTGATGTAATAATGAGATACTTAAGGAAATTATCAATCAAAACATCATTTAATTTTAAAGATTCACCATCTCCTCGAACATGACACACATTCTCAACATTATTATGAATCATCTCCTCATAAAGATCAATTTCCCCTTTTTTTATTATAAAGATTCTTCAAGATGTCAGAGTGAAAATTATAGGCCTCTTCTTTAATTAAAAATTAGTTGTGTGGATTGGGAAAACATGGAAAGTTAATATGAGGTGGGATGATAACCCTTTGATAAATAGGGATGTGAGAATATTGCTTCAAATAAGTTGGACATATGGGTGAGTGCAAGCTAATGAGGGTCACTTTTGGCACGTTAGATGCAATAGAAAACTAAAAAATTATGCATCCCTTAACTTAATTGTATTTTTTGAGATACTTACACAAAATATCTTTCTTTGAGTAAATTAAATTAAATGTAGGAAATTGAATCATGTTTCCAAATATATAAGGTTTATGTATTGAAAGTGTTTATAACTATGTCAAGTTTCATTTTTTCTAACAATCGTTTTTTTATTTTTTAGGCAAATGATAAGGTATATGTTTTTGTGGGAGCATCCTTTGAGGGCATAAATGATGCTTTCGGTATACAAAAATTTGCATACATGTAGAGAACATATAGCACTAGTGCACCGCTATTTTTGAAAAATAAAATTAGTAATTTTGAATTTTTTTTTATAACTAAGTGATCATTCGTAGAAAATGGTACATCTTTTGTGGATGCATCCTTTGAAAGTCTTAATGAAAAAATCATGAAATGAGTTTTTTATAGAATGTAGAGGTTGGTGTCTTCTAGTGCACCATATAAGTTGTTTTTAAAACGATTAAGAATTGAAAGAGTTATGAAAAAAACACTAACAACATGTTTTTTGAGTTAAGGAGTTAGGATACAATATAAATTGGAAAAAAAAAAGGAAATATAATATTTTTTAATAAAAATTACATATTCAGAAACTGCAAAAAAATCTTATTTATGTTTAAGATTTCGTCAAAAATGATTGTGTGTAGCATAATTTAACGAGTATGTAAACAACGAATTCTTCAGAAAATAGAAGAAGTGGCCAATTAGCTATGGTTTATCATATACCATAGCACATGTTTGGTATTACCGAAGCAAACTCCAAACCATACACATAGGACTATTGGTGACATGCGAGCAAGTGAATTGGCATGTTTAAATTCAAATTACATTTACTACCCTAGTAGAATTGGAAAACAAGTGCGCATTATAGAACTACAAAACGCGCACGTGTTATAGTACTACAAAATGTGTGCGTATTATAGAACTAAAAAACACACACGCGTTATGTAGTTATGTGGCATGCACACGTTTTATAGAGCTAAAAATATAGGACTATGTGTAATATATCAAATGTATGGATAATATGTTAGAGGGGGTGTGGAAGGGTCAAGGGATTAGGAGGATGTTGGAAGTTCAGGTGGGGATGGTTAATAGTTGAGAGGGGTTGGGGAAGGGTCAAGGGCACAGGAAGATGTTGGAAGTTCAAGTGGGGATGGTTAATAGTTGAGAGGGGGTGGGGAAGGGTCAAGGTCCTAGGAGGATGTTGTAAATTCAAGTGGAGAAAGATGAATGGAATGGGGACATTATGGGTTACAAGGGTGAAGGGGAGTGGGGATTGAGAGAATTATTAGGAGGAGAAGAGGTGTTGAAGACGCATATGGTTAGAAGCAGTAAAAGAGAGTTGAGTGACAAAGGGGGATAGGGTGGAGGAGAAGACGTGGGTGATGGTTTGATGAGAGTGAGGATTGGTGAATGGAGGAGACACATAAACACACACAAAGATTATGTGGAAGAGAGGGGATGGGTGAGCGACAGAGGGAGAGGGGGAGGGGTGAGAAATATAGAGAGAGTAATGGAGGGAAGGATAGTGAGGGAGGGGCACACACACACACACACACACACACAGATTTTGTGGGAGAGAGGGAGGGAGGGGTGAGCAACAAAGAGGGAGGGGGGTGAATGATATAGAGAGTGATATGAAGGGAGGGATAGTGAGGGAGGTATACAGAAGGTGGATAGAGACTATGAGAGAGGGGGGGTGAGGGAGTGACACACACACACATAGATATATAAAGAGAAAAGGGAGGGGGCCACACACACACACAAACACACACAGGGGCGGTGGTGAGTGATAGAGAGAGAGGGGGAAGGGTGAGTGATAGAGAGTGGTGGAGGGAGGGATAGTGAGGGAGGTATAGTGAACATGGAGAGAGGTTATGAGAGAGGGGGAATGAGAGAGGGACACACACACACATATAGAGATATATTGTGTGGGAGAGATAGGGGGAGGGGGGAGCAATAGAGAGAGAGTGATGTAGGGAGGCATAGTGAGGGAGGTATAAATAAGGTGGAGAGAGGTTTTGAGAGATGGGGAGTGAGGGAGGGATACACACACACACATAGAGATAGAGAGAGAGACAGGGAGGTTGTGAGAGAGAGACAGGGAGGTTGTGAGAGAGAGAAGGGGGAAAGACACACACACACACACATACACAAGTGATAGTGAGAGATGGATTTACAAAGGCAGGGAGGGCCAATGAGTAAGGCATATAGGGATAGTGAGTAAGGCACATGTGTGTCCATAGATGCCAAAAATATAATTTAGGGATCAAGTCTTGGATTTCCTCCCTTGACCTTGTTGAGGCCTTAATACCCATACCTAATGCTCAAAACCTCTTAAAGGTATGTGCATATTTTCTTGGAGACCAAGCATACCTTGAGTAGGTCATATGTGGTGCTTCAAGGAATTTTTCATTAACATGGGTGCCTCAAATATTCCATTATGGACTAAGGAACGAGCATATTCCCTCAATCATGTCTTAGAGGTCCCATACCTGCTGGTCAAAACCACCTAATTCTACTAACATCCATATTCATAGTCCAAATATATCTATGAGATGCCATGTGTGATTTTTCAAGGCATCCTTCTTATCCCTATATGCATAGAAGCTTTAGTTAGGTCATAAGGCCATAGTTTCCTCCCCTGACCATCTTCATGGACTTGAGATGCATGCCTAGTGCTCAACAAATGATGATGGCATGCATATCTCGATTAAGACTCAAATGATTCACTTTTAATGTCATGTGTGATGGTTAGAGGCATCAATTTTGGCCTAAATGGTTAAAAACTTCATTTAAGGCCTAAGGACCAAGTGTTTCCCCCTGTTAGGATTATTAATCCTCCCTTGGTCAAATGTATATTACATTAATTTAGCCTAAATTAGGAACCTTAATTAATTATTTGGGTCCACTAGTACCATTGGGTGTAGTTGGCCTAATGGGGCCACATGTACCAGTCACTAGAGTGTGGGAAACACTGCTAGAGGTTAACTGCTGGCTACTGCATGTGCATGCATCATTTTGGGCGCCTCCTAGACCAATACATACATTTTAGGAGTCACTAGGAGTCCCGACACCAACCTCCATCAGTTAGTTGGAGTTGGAACTAGTTAGTCTTAGTTAGATTCCAGTTACTTTCAGCTAGTTCACAGTCAGTTAGCTAGCGCTAGTTATGCATGGCTAATTGTTGGAGGAGCTAGTCGATAATCCGATTAGAATGATAAACCGACTAATTCGATCAGTCGACTAAGTCGATCAGCCAACTAATTAGAGATTAGGTCGGCCACATAGGGCCATGTCGGTTAACCGAACTGACAGGTAGTTATTTGTAATTGTTTTGTCAATCATATATATTAGGCTGTTGAGCCAGATAAGAACTTGGTTCAGTTCTTCGTATTGTATGGACCCTTTCACTATAATATAATATGTTATTCTACCTATGTTCTTGTCTCTTGTCTTTGTTGTATTTGTATGCTTTTAATGTGTATTATTGGTAACCCTATGTGATTTGTGAGATTACAACATTGGTTCCATTGTCGGTAGTACATATCTGAGATAAACACAAGAAGATGATATCAGAACAGGAGATTAAGGACTGGTGGGAGTGTAAGGTATCAAATTATTTGCAGAATTACGCACGGAGAAATAGATTAACGACTTCTCAAGCAAAATAAAGATTCTTCACTAAAACCCATGAGAAATTTGTAGAATCGGTACCCTAGCTCTTGAAGAAACTTCTAGATGAAAAAGATGGAAGCGACTAAGGAACAACAACTACTAGAGAAACTGATTTGAGGGGGAAGGGAAAACCTATCGGAGTGGTTTGAAAATATCACCGACGAATTCTGTGAGGAGCAAGCTATAGAGGAAAGAACTTCGGTAGAAGTCATTAGAAGAAATTTTATATAGACCTTACCGAGCAATTCCTATGTTCCTTACCGACCTTGTTGTTCAAGTTCCTGATAGAAAAAGGAGTGGATCATATTGTCAAACCTTGTCCATTACTATGCGAACCGCCACAAAATACTAACTGGGCGGAGAAACAAAAGAAGTGGGAGAAATTCATTGCCAAAAGGGAGTGGGAATATTTCGACACTATCAAGTCTCACAACATTAACCATCGACATACAAAAAGTACTGCAAAGTTGGACAGATTCCAACATCAGTTGGCAGTGACAGCTAAAGCAATTGTCGAAGTCTGTGTACAAAAAAGACCAACTATCATACTTCATAGCCCATGAAGGTTGAAACATAGCAATAACTACTTAAAGACAGGGAATGCATTTTTGGTACCTCCCTGTTCTTTGGGACGAAGACCAATTTTCTTCGTGGGGGAGATGTTGGAGGAGCTAGTTGGTAAGCCGACTAGAACGATAAACCGACTAAGTCGATCAGTCAACTAAGTCGATCAACCAACTAATTAGAGATTAGGTCAGCCACATAGGGTTGTGTCAGTTAACCGAACCGACAAGTAGTTATTTGGAATTGTTTTGTCAATCATATATATTAGGCTGTTGAGCCAGATAATAACTTGGTTCAGTTCTCTGTATTGTATGGACCCTTTCACTATAATATAATCTGTTATTCTACCTATGTTCTTGTCTCTTGTCTCTGTTGTATTTGTATGCTTTTAATGTGTATTATTGGTAACCCTATGTGATATGTGAGATTACAACATTGGTTCTGTTGTCGGTAGTACATATCTAAGATGAATACAAGCATATGATATCAGAACAGGAGATTAAGGACTAGTGGGAGCATAAGGTACAAAATTATTTACAGAATTACACATGGAGAAACACTTGTTCGTGGGGGAGATGTTGGAGGAGCTAGTCGGTAAGCCGACTAGAACGATAAACCAACTAATTCGATCAGCCGACTAATAAGAGATTAGGTCGACCACATAGGGTCATGTCAGTTAACCGAACCAACAAGTAGTTATTTGTAACTGTTTTTTCAATCATATATATTAGGCTGTTGAGCCAAATAAGAACTTGGTTCAGTTCTCTATATTGTATGGACCCTTTCACTATACTATAATCTGTTATTCTACCTATGTTCTTGTCTCTTGTCTCCGTTGTATTTGTATGCTTTTAATGTGTATTATTGGTAACCCTATGTGATCTATGAGATTACAACACTAATGCATCGCTGCATGTGGAGTAGGATCATTTTCCCACCTACCACACCCAGTTTCACTGAGTTAACTAGTTATTACCGATTGATTGATTTGGTTGGACATCTAGGAGTTGATCTGTTGGACTCTGATATAGATTGAGACACCATGAGTTAGCCAGTTAGTTAGGTACAGTCCAATCCAGTTGGTAGATTTGAATTCCTCCCTAATGGATTCAAATTTTTCCTATTTGTAAACTATTGTAACACCAGATTAATTATGTGAATGATACTGTAAATTCTTGAGCTACACTCATCTGTTTCCTGTGTGGTTTGTTTTGTTCAGTTTGTATCTTCATACTCCTTTTACTGCAAATATTATTCAAAAATAATTGCTTGAAGATCTAAATGGCACAACAGTTCTAATATGGTATCAGAGCCTTCTCAGGCAAGTTTCATGTTTGTTTCTGTCCATTGAACATCAGAAGCAGTTGGATTTCCACAGAGGTCCCCTATGATGATTTTCTAGCTCTGAATTTATTTAGAGCAGCGGAGAGGGAGTGACGGACCATGAAAATATGTTCATGTCGAGAGGAAAAGAATGATCCTAATAGTTCATATGTTTTAGTGTTTTGTATTGAAAATTAACAGGTGCTACGTAGCTTGTGTGAAGCTTTGTGATCTCTTAGCTAGAAGAATTATGGATTCTCAGTATTCTACTCCTCGGATCCTCAAAACTTCCAATTATCTTGATTGGAGGATTGATATGCAGCTGGCCTTGTGCAAGCATGGCTACCATAGTATAGTACTTGGAAGGGAGGTCGAGCCCCATCAGCGTGTTGAAAGAAACAAGCATTAGAGGAATTTTGGGGTCTAAAATGGGCCTCCTAAGGAAAATAATAAAATAATAGTTAAAATAATAAAATAATAGTAAAAATAATAAAATAATATTGATTAATTTTGGAGGAAGAAAGAAAAAAACTACTTTTTGTGTTCGTATTTTCGACATATCTCCCTGTGTTTTTACACAAATTTCGATTGGGAGAACTCGTTGGATGCGGAATTTGATTCTGCATCCAACAAGTACCCACACTACATACTTTTGACAAACCCCGCTACCCCAAAAATAAGAAATACCTGAAAAAACGTGATGATGATGTCATCATCACGTTTTTTCAGGCATTTCTTGTTTTTGGGGTAGCGGGGTCCATCAAAAGTATGCAATGTGGGTACTCGTTGGATGCGGAATCAAATTCCACATCCAACGAGCTCTCCCAATCGAATTTTGAGTAAAAACACAATGAGATATGTCGAAAATACGAACAAAAAAAGTAGTTTTTTTTAATGACAAATATGTCAATTCAACCATTATGGTTGACTTATTTTATTGAAATTCTATTGGTTCTTGAATTCCAACTCACAAAAACTTATTTTGGCACGTTTTCTTATAAGGCCCATTTTAGACCCCAAATTTCCTCTAATGTTTCTGAACCGCTTAGATGAAGCATTCAGTTATCTATGCACTTATATATCCATAGGTATCCTATTCCACCTAGAAGGTTTGAGGACACCCAAATAATCTTGAGAACTTGTTTGGAAAACAAGAT
The DNA here is from genome assembly GCA_001517045.1 of Pseudotsuga menziesii. Classification (NCBI taxonomy): domain Eukaryota; kingdom Viridiplantae; phylum Streptophyta; class Pinopsida; order Pinales; family Pinaceae; genus Pseudotsuga; species Pseudotsuga menziesii. The sequence goes on along the minus strand of LPNX010432765.1, from coordinate 27,857 downwards.
GAGCTTCGGGGACACCTCCCGAAGAATTAGTTGGTAGCCTTACATCCTAGCAGTTTTGAGACTATTGATAAATTATTTACTAAATTCAAGTCTCTTGCACTTCAATGAAAACAATGTGGAATAGAATGGAAGTATGAGCATAATGTCCTTTCCATACTCAACAAACTCGGTTCTGAGTATTTTGTATTTGTTTCTATATTTCATTCCAAGCAGGAGGGCTTCCCTGATTGGAAAATTCCTTCATTAGATTCTTTTTCCGAGTCCTTAATCAAGGAGAAAGAGAAATTGATTCAAATGGGAGTCATCAAGACCTCCAAAGATCAAGCTCTCCTAGTTACTGACTCTTCCAAAGAGAAAAAAAATGGGAAATCAAAGAATAAGGATCCAAAAGCAGTTGATTCGAATCCTAAATAGAATAAGCAAACTTCCGAAGGATCCTCCGGCTCTAAGAAAAATAAGAAGTTCAAAAATAAGTTATGTATTTATTGTGAAAAGGGTTACCATATTGAATATTATTGTATGAGGAAGAAACTTGATGAAATGTCAGCACTTCTCAAGCAGCATAACATTTCTCCCCCACAAAGAGCAAAGAAGCCTGATGAAGAACCACATACAAAAGATGATGAAAGGTGCCATGCTTTGAAATCTAGCCTTACACAATCTACAACATAAATACTTGATTTTGGAGATTCCAATCACATGGTTTCTTCCAAAGAATCCTTATCGGCCCTCACACTGTCAAAGGAGCCTAACATTCACATGGGAGATGATTCCCAGATTCCAGTAGAAGGAAGGGGCTCAGTCAGAGCGAAGCATGGTGAGTTCAAGAATGTCCTTTATGTGCCCTCCCTTGCTACTAACCTGTTGTCTGTTTATCAAATGAATCATACATGCTCTCCCAAGAGAGCTACATTCGATTTAGAGACAGTTGAGATTACCGAAAAAGCCACTGGACAACTTATAGAGAAAGGTATTGAAAATAACTTTACTAAAGCTTATGAGTGCTCACATTTCTTACCTGTATTTCCTCCTACAACTTTATTGTCTCATGCTAACAACACCAGCAAGATTTGGCATGAGAGATTTTTCCATCTCAATTTCAAATATCTGTAGCAACTCCATAATGATAAAATGGTTGAAGGATTTCCCTCCATCCAAAATTACAATGGAGTAGGTGTTGGTTGCTTGGTAGGTAAGCATCCAAAAAAGAAGTATCATGTTGGGAAGGCACATAGAGTTGCTTCTATACTTGATTTGATACATAGTGATGTAGTGGGACCTATTCCAACAAACTCCATTAATGTTTGCAGGTACTTCCTCACCTTTATTGATGATTGTTCTAGGTATTGTTGGATCTACTTCATGAAACAAAAATCAAAAGTTTTTGAGACTTTTAAAGTTTTTAAGGCTATGGTTGAGAACAGTTTCAATAAGAAGATCAAGTCAATAAGATCTGATAAAGGAGGAGAGTACATCAAAGGATATTTCCAGAGTCTCTGTGAATTAGAGGGGATTCAAATGGAACACTCAGTTCCATAAACACCACAACAGAATGGTGTGGATGAGAGGAAGAACATGTTAGTAAAAGAGATGGAAACATGCCTTCTCCATGCAAAACATCTACCTCCTTCTCTTTGGGATGAAATAGTAAATTGTGCTTCGTATTTGCAGAATAGGGTGCCGCACAAGTCAGTGGTTGGGGTCACTCCATTTGAAGCACTACATGGGAATAAGCCCAATGTCTCTCATTTGGGATTTTTTGGTTCCAAAGCTTGGGATAGAACACCACTTGACAAGAGGAGGGCCTTTCAAGCCCAAAGTAGCAAATGCATTCTATTGGGACATGCAGAAGATGAAAAAGCTTACAAACTGATGGAGGTTGCAACCAGAAGATGCTTCATTGAAAGGAGTGTCCATTTTAAGGAAGATCAGTTGTATGACACACCTCCAACAACACAAGAAGGTATAACTATTTATCCACCTTTATTTGATGATGATGATGTGCTGCATGTTTTAGATTCAGATGAAGAAGATCACATTCAGTGTGATCCTATTATTGAGATTAAATCTCAAGAGATTCTAGATCCAGATCCAGTATCCATTCCTAATAAGAAGCCTAAGTCCAGATGGGCTCAAAATATCTTTGATGCAACTGGAATTGGTACTGGAAATCCAGAAGATAGAAGAAGAACAAGGTCCCAGGATCAGAATGAACATGCTGCACTATATCTCACAAATTCGCTCCCTACATAATGGTGCAAAAAAGTTCCAGGTCGGTGCTACTTGATGATGGAGCATGATCAACTACATGGCCCACATAAGTAGAAACTTTATCATTCCATACCTTCACCATCCAAAAGAGACAAACAGAGTCATCAACTCATAAGTACATTGAGAGGTCCACTGATGGACCATGCTGCTGCATAGAGCTAAAAATTTGTAGTAGTTGTTTTGCTCAAGTTATTTTTCTAAGGAGGAAGCTTCTTTCTTCTAAAGATAGCTTGCATTTTTCTATTTCCTTCTTATTTTGAGGGTGGGGGGGTGGTTCCCATGAGGTTTTCTCTTGTTTCCTCAGTTGTATTAAGCAACAATTTTTACTATATTTTATATTGTATTTGGGTGAACTATGGTCTTCTTACCAGGGCCCTTAGTTGTCCAAGTTAGGATTCAGGGGGGGTGTTAGGATTATTAATCCTCCCTTGGTCAAATGTCTATTATATTAATTTATCCTAACTTAGGAACCTTAATTAATTATTTGGGTCCATTAGTACCGTTGGGTCCACTTGGCATAATGGGGCCACATGTACCAGTCACTGGAGTGTGGGGAGCACTTCTATAGGTGAAATTCCACCTACTCCATGTGCATGCATCATTTTGGGTGACTCCTAGAACAATCCCTACATTTTAGGATCCACTGGGATTCCCGACACCAACCTCCACCAGTTAGTTGGAGTTGGAACTAGTTAGTCTTAGTTAGCTTCCAATTACTTTCAATTAGTTCACAATCAGTTAGCTAGCACTAGTTATGTGTGGCTAATGCATGGATGCATGTGGAGTAGGTGCCTTTTCCCACCTACCACACTCGTTGCACTGAGTTAACTAGTTATTACTGATTTATTGAGTTGGTTGGACATCTAGGAGTTGATCTGTTGGACTCTGATATTGATTGAGATACCATGAGTTAGCTAGTTAGTTAGGTACAGTCACATCCAGTTGGTAGATTTGAATTCCTTCCTAATGGATTCGAATTCTTCCTATTTGTAAACTATTGTAACACCAGATTAATTAATTTGAATGATACTTTAAATTCCTAAGCTACACTCATCCGTTTCGTGTGTGGTTTGTTTTGTTCAGTTTGTATCTTCATACTCCTTTTACTACAAATATTATTCAAAACTATTTTCTTGAAGATCTAAATGGAAAAACAATTCTAATACCCCCTGCCCATGTGAAGGGGCCTAATATCTGTATTTAGTGCTAAAAATGTTCTAATGGAACTAGTATTCCCATTTCAATTCAAATGAAACCATGAAAGGATCTATTGAGGTTTTTCAACACCTCATTCTTGGCTCTAGATGGATAGAAGAATCTTATAGGGGCTAAGGCCTATGTTTTCTCCCTTATTATGTCTAAGCTCCCAAGACACATACATAGTACTTATAAACCCCTAATGGTTCCCATATGCCCATTCAAAACAAAACTACCAACATGAGAGTTCATCTATGGTGATTCAAGGTGTCGTTCATGGACCTTGAGCCCTAAAAGTTGGTTTACAACCTAAAATTAAAGCTTTATGTACCGAACATGATTAACACCTTATCCTCCATATCTAATGCTAAAAAAATCCTAATCATGGCCATATCCCAACTTAAAGGTTGAGGATACCCTTAAGCAATCACGTGTGTTTGTTCGAGGTGTTGTTCTTGTCCCTATATGTATATAGGATTCCTTTAGGGACTAAAGATTGGATTTCCTCCCTCAACCATTTCTATGATTATGTTTCTAGTGCTAAGAGAATTCTATTGCACTGCATATTCTCTCTTAGATGGAAAATATCACATACAGAGGTCCTATGTGCAGGTTCAATGCCTTATTCATGGAACTCAATCCTTAAAATATACCTTTAGGACATAATTCTTTAATTTCCTCCCTCAAGCATGGTCAAGGGACTATGACCCATACTTAGTTCTTAAAAACTCCTAATGGTGTTCATATTACAACACAAAAAAAAATTATGCTCTTGGGAGGTTAGGCATGGTTGTTTGAGATGTTGTTCTTGATGATGGTAAAATATTACAATAGGTCCTAAGTCTTGATGATGCAAACTATTGTTTTTATTCATTTCCCTAGCCATGCACTAAAACCATTTTCTATGGTTCTCCATAACACGTGCATGTTTTTCTTCTCTAAAACGCGTGCATGTTTTTCTCCTCCAAAACGCGTGCATGTTTTGCTTCTCCAAAACACATGCACATTTTGCTTCTCGATAACACGTGCACGTTTTGATTCTCCATAACATGTACGCTTTTTGTAACTATAAAACGCGTGCGTGTTTTTCCTAGCCTAACCTACGTGTCATATGACATGTCAGGCTCAAGATTAACCAAACCAAGCAATACATAACATGAGCGCGTTGTGTTTTTATGTATAATGAGCGTGTTTCCAAAAGGTAGGATTGCATATAAAAGGTCCCTCAACTTCTTGCACACACCCATATGTCTCGAAAGAGGAGACCTCTTGAAAATATTGTGTGGTGTCCCAGGGTAATCCATGGATGGGAAAGGGTTGGAAAGAGTGATATTCATCTTATGATATTGCTTGGTCTCTCTAAGGACCTCAAAAGGACTAATGTCAGCTTTCAAATTCAGTAAATCAATGGACATATCATAAGGATAACATGAGTACCATAGGCATTCCCCTTCTTACTCGTTCTAGATATGATAGGTAGGGTTCTCAAGTGTAAGGGTTGTGGCCCTCATTGTAGAAATCGCACCAAGTTCGAGTGGAATAATCAACAAATTGCATCATCTTGGGTCGAGTTAGAAGGAGGGGAGGCTAAGTAAGATCTAGTTGAGACTCCTTCATAATCCCGTGCTTTAATGAAATCACCCTATTTTTCATTTATTGCATCATTCAGTGCATGCCATACATTCAACCTTAGAACTAGATTGATCCACAAGGAACCTTGTCCTTTGGTTATAATCTTCAAAATCAATGCATATTTGGAGAGTACAACCAAGATAAGTAACATTCCTCTCTTCCAATCAGTGTCGTCAATAAGGAGGAATACAATCATAGTATTGGATGGGGGTAGCTTGTTGGGGAGGTTGAATAAGTTCAAGAATCTTGTTATACATATTTGTAAACTTGAGATTGAAATATTTGGTGGTTCCGTTCTCTTTTAAAGATACATGATTGAAATTCCCTTTGTATTCGGTTGGGTTATTGATGCTTCCAAAGTTTTATTTGAATCAATAGATGTGATCATCCGAGGTAGTAAAAATTTTATCAAGTAACTCAAAAAATTCTATGACAACCCTCCTTTCTATGGATTTGACAAAAATGCACATGTAGGTGTCATTGTCATGAGAGCCTATACTTTCACAAGTATAAAAAATGAAACAAGGTGTTCACCTAAATAGTTAGTACCATTTCTGGAAAATTTGGGAAGATGGTCTTGGAATTTTGGAAGTGATTATCTAGTTCGGACTAGATTCATAGGTGAAGGTACGTACAAAGGTGTAGGATCAATATATACTTTATATTGAAAAATGCCAACTTTGTTCATGAAAATATGAGGATTAACGAAGTTAAAAACTGGGATTAAAGTTGACAAATCATACCCCCTAATATTGAAGAACTAGAAAAATCCATGCTAAAGAAGGAAGAGATGAACAAAGATCATTATGGATAGAATATTGATTACTAACAAAGCTCCAAAAATTGATCATGATTGGATAATAATGAAAAAGGATTGGATAAGGAAGAATTAAAAGATTGACATAAATATTCTCCCTAGTATGGTCACCATTTTATGTTGATGCTCAAAACAACACGGTCAGAAAAGAACAAACAAAACACCCTCAGAGTGGTGTTCAAGGGGAAGATGGGAATGGAAACAATTGTGTTTAGAACCCTTGGATAAATAGGATTCAAAAGGTTCCTCAATAGTAATAAGGGCATGAATAAAATATTGCATTAGATAATTGTAAATAATGTACAATTAAATATGGATATATGTGTTAGTACAAAGAGAAAACAATGAAAAACTATCTAACCTATTAAGATTTAATTTCTAAAGTAAAAGTTAATTAGCTCATGTAAATAACTGAGATAAATCAAATGAAAAGTATTTACAAAATGAAAAAAAGGGTTAACAATTAAAAAAAATTCCCCAAAAGTAAACTTTAGCCATTAGCATAAGAGTGTATCAATAATTCATAATTTCTTAGGCTTATGTTAATTTCACTATATGCTTTAAAAGTGATTCAATAAATATGCGATTTAAGTTAAAATATGGATTCATTAATGCATTCAAAATGTGAGTTCGATTAATGAAATAATTCCTTAAAAAAATTAGGAACTTTGTGTTTTTGTTGTTTAATGAAAACAAACTCAATACATTTTTATTGTTTTCCTGAAATGAAAGGCTCAAGGCTTAGACAAACATTGCATTTAAACGACTTAAAAAAACTAATGTAAAAAGGTTAAAAATCATGTTTATATACATGTTAGTAAAATAAAGTAAAAAAGTATTTATAGTCCATTAAATATACATATTGTACAATTGATGAAATGCAAAACAAAACAAAGATCAATTATAAAAATGGAGGAAAGACACAGATATGTCCAACTAACATTTTTATTAAGAATGATAATTTTCAATCATCAAGTACATTAGTTTAGAATTGGCTCAATTCCTAAGAAAACGAGGTTTACGAGACCTTTCACAACTCTCAATAGCTCAGGTTCACTTAAATGAAACCTAAACAACATAAGTACTCCCTAGTTGAATTGTCATGAAGGTAACCTACACACATGAAGATGTAAATAGGAAAGTACAAACGTGTGTTGGAAAACAAAACGAAATTATCATGGAAGGACACTCTTCCTTCACCCTAATGGATGACCTGAAATGCAGTGTTACTTGTATACACTACTTGTTAGGCTCATGGAAGACTAAGTATGAAAGGGAAAAAATAGTAATAGAACCTGGTAGTACCTACCTCTTACCTATAGGAAAAGTGTTTTTTCTTCTCAAAGTTGAAGAATTTATAGCATCGTTTGATTTTTCATACGCATATAAATGAGGGTGAGCCACATGTAACTCATGATCACTCTGGAAGGAAAAAAAGTAAAAATAGTTTTGGAAGGTGGAGAGTTGTGATTTCATAACTTAATTGAATTAGATAAAATAGTGTGGTATTTGTAGGAAATTAATTATACCACCACCATAATCTTGACTGCCAGAACCTTGAAGAGTTATAATTGCCACACTGACCGAGTCTTCAATTTTTGAAAAGGCCCATCCACCACCCTATTTTGCAGCTTCTTGAATTTGTGAAAGGGGAAACACATCACATCAATATCTAAAGGGGCAACACATCACATCAATATCTAAAGGGACATTATCATCATAATTTTTTACTTAATGGGATTTAAAGGATCATCACCGACAGATGCATTTAACCGCTATATTTTTTTGAAGGTCCAACACAACTCTGAGTTTTCAGTTTGTCAAATTTTAATGGATAGAGTATTGATTTTTGAAGGATTTTTTTTTATAGATATAGTGAAGGGTTAACTTAAATTAATGAACTGATCTCACAAATATGTATATATATGTAACCTTGGATTTGAATTTGAATCAATCGATTAGAAGAACTTTTTTGCTCTGTAATTTTGTGATGCTCTATTTTTTTATGAGTTTGTAAATTCATTATGAAATGTTAATTTTTGTTGTAGCGAGTTGAAAAAAAATAGTTTAAGTGTTGAAGCAGAGTATTATTCCAAATTTATGAATGTAGGGTGATCAAAATCTTGTTTTAGCCATTTGTCATTACTCTTTTCCTATAGCATGTTGTTTGTTGTTACTTGTCTGTAGGTGATTGTTTGTTGTTACTCACACAAGAATATGATATTTCCAATATTGTGGGTGTTAATTTGATTTTTTAGTGGCTTGCAACTATTGTTGGTACTCACTGCAACACTCCCCTACCTTCTTTCAGTATTGACCATAAATGTTTTATAAATCCCATAGTGTCTATGGATAGCCAGTCAACCATGGAAGTAAAAAACAACCCATTCACACCATAATCATCTGCAACATGAATTGTTGATGTATTTGTAACTTCAGAATGTATTCACTTGTATATCTTATGTATTGTACCCCGATGTTTATTCTGGAAAGTGTCTATAATGTAATTGAGTCATGTCATGCCCCGATGTTCCAATCGGGAGATTCAATAATGTAAACAAGTCATGTAAAGTCATTGAGGTTAACCCTCCATTGTAAGTTGGGGCAATAGTCCCCAAAATTGAGTCAAGGTAAACCCTCCTTGTTGGTCGGAGGGAAAAGTCCCCACAGTTGTGGGGCACTAGGGTTATTAGTGTTGATGTATATGTAACTTCGGAATGTATTCTTCTATGTATCTTATGTATTGTAACCCGATGTTTATTCCAGGATGTTTCTATTATGTATTTGAGTCATGTGATCATGCCCCGATGTTCTGATTGGGAAGATTAATAATGTAAACAAGTCATATCAAGTCATTAGGTAAGTCCCCACAGTTTCGGGGCACTTGAGTTATTATACACTAATTAAGGTGTAGGCTCGAGTAGTAATTGTTAGGTTGATCCTACGTGTGAAAATGCAATTCAAGTGAATGGAATAATATAAATAGAGAGTGAGAGTCTCTCTATTTATCACTGGTGAAAATACATCACTTGCTCTCTCAAGTGTGGCGCACTAGTGGAGAAGGAAATATACTGGGACAAGAAGACTACTACTGTTGGAGTGCATCTTTCTGTTTTGGGGTTTTACATCTTGTGGTGATTCTATCTTAGAGGAAGTTGTAGGGTTTTCTCCATTTATGGTTTCCCCGATCAAAACTCTTTGTGTCTCTTATCTCTTGTGATGTGCTTATGTTATTGCTGTGCTTGTTATTCTCTCAGTGAAAAGATCCTAACATAATGCTAGCTTAAATGTTGAAAAACTAACATGGTATCAGAGCTAACCTGAGAAGAAGACACTGTACAGCTGCGGGAACTAGGGATTCCTAGTTTTTGGACCTTCCTCCACAGATTTTCAGCAAAAGTAAGGTGGAACAACTCTCCTCCTTAGGGCGCATCTTTCTGTCGAAGCAGAATTCGATTTCGAGCATTTTCAGTTTCAATGTGGAAATTAGGGATTTCTATAGAAAAGGAATTTTTGAGTGAGACCAACATAGGATTTTTCTCCTCATAAAAACCGAAGTTTAGAGACCTAGATCAAGAAATTTGGTTGGGTGAAACTCTGGGAAAGTCAAACCCTAGTTTGACCCCAAGCTTGAAAAACCCTAAATACTAAAACTGATACGTTTTGGTACAGTGGCTATATTCTGAGGTTGGTAAAGTCTCAAAATCTGAAAATGGCAGGAACCTAATATAAAATCATGAAGAACACTGTGTCCAAAATTCAGCCTCATCTTCGCTATATTCCAAGAGATATGATCTCTCAAAGTTAGGGTTCCAGCCTCTTCTAGAATTCATCCATAAACAGGACACTTGGGGAGAATTGCAATATCTTGGGATACATAGGTCCAAATGGAATTTCTGAAGATGTTCCAGAAAGGGCATGGAATTTAATTTCGGTGGTCCTAATATCAGACTCATAGGATGAACCAGTGACACGTGGCATGCCGTACAACTTCGCTGTTCTGAACAGTCCTGTAACAGGTCACCTTGGGAAAATGATCATAAGTACCAAATAGTGACACAAATTCTGATGAAACCTATGGTGTTGGATCAGGGACATGCGAGGTTACCTTAGTACGAAATTTTAGACACAGAGGAGCAGTAATTTAGAAGATATCTCAGAAACAGTAACATGAATTTCTACAGAAGAAATTGAAAATTAGGGCTTCCTGTTCCGGGAGCTTCCCTCCACTGTTTTCAGAAAAGGAGTACATTAGACAGCTCCATTTGAAGAGACCTATATGTTTGTCCAATCAGATCTAAAAGATTCCAAATTTTTAAAATTAGGGTTTCTGTGACAAACCCTAGATCAGCGAACTCCGGGACAAGGACGGACACCTCAAATCGGTAAGATCTAATCCTTTGCTATTTCCATTTGAGGTTCTCATTTCAATATGATATATCACATCAGCTTGGTGACAAGCTTGGGGATGTTGAAAAATTCCAAGCATGGAAGTATTTGATCTCTCTGAAGAAAAAGGATTGGACACCTACATAAGTATAGAGGTTTCAGTTTCAGAGGGAGACAAGGTTAGAAGCCTTTCACAAGAAGAACTTGGTCAAGGCCAAAGAAGACATCATGCTCATGCTGTAGAGGATGATGAACCATCCAGAAAGAGATCCGGATATGAAAGTGAAGATTATTCAAGCGAGGATGAATATGTTTTGATATCAGCTCTCACAGTTAACATTACTCATGGAAGTGATGTTTGTCTTATAGACAATGGGGCTTCCAAACATATGACGGGATTCAAAGAATCCTTTGTAAGACTGTCAGAACATGAATCACCTCACAAGGTGAAACTAGGAGATGACTACCAATATCCAATAAAAGGTAGTGGGGAATCTTCATACAAGCTAGACTCTGGTAAGTCTCTAACAATGAAAGAAGTATTGTTTGTTTCAAGACTCAAGAAGAACCTTCTCTCTATTTTAGCATTGATGCAAAAGGAATGCAGGTTGCATTCATAGATGGTCAAGTCATGTGGCCAAAAGGAAAGACTATCAATGATGTGATAGTGATTGGAGAATAAGAAGGCTTGTACAAATTGAAGGGCCATCTAGAACAAGCCTTGATCCATGACACAATAGATCCAAATGAGCTTTGGCATATAAGGCTTGCACATGTGCATTACAGAGCACTACCTATTGCAAGCAAAGCTGTTGAAGGTCTTCCAGAATTTCAAGCTATTTGAAGGGAAGAACAAAAATCAGAATATGACCTAAAGAAACCAGTTGAAGAATGTGAAGATCTAGAATGCAGAGACCATGCAGTCATAAGAGTCTCTCAAATCAAAGAACAACTTGAAGCGGTAAAAGAAAAAGTGAAGAATGCAGAAGTGATGATGGCCACCTTGAATGGCCTCCCAGGATTGTGGAATTCATTCATTCAAGGAATGTGTTTCAGAAGGAAGTGATTACTTTCAGCAGACTCCGTGAAGAAGAAGAAGCTCGAATCATAAGAAGAGAAGAGAATATGGGAGCAATTGAAGATCAAGCTCTCACCTTCCAAAGAAGATACCTCAAGCAATGAGGAATATGAAGAACTCAACTCTTGAAGAACTTCTTATCCTCCTTATCATTTGGATAAGAAATGATGCAACCATGAATGAACAAGACGATGAAGCTGAAGGCTCAAGAAGCAATCTACCCACGAAACAAATAAAGATAAGTATTCAATTGTCATTTCATGATATTGTTTTGCTATGCATTCGTTTATATTCAGTTATTGTATTATGCATGATAGGATGTTTGCATACTACTAATATGCATGCGATGGGTAAGTAGCTTATGGTGCTATACAACTCTCCATTGCTACTTATCTAGAATGAAACCTCTTTGCTGACATATTGGATTAGTGCACAATCTCAATGTTGTCTTGGTAGAGATGGAAGGCATCTAGAAAGTTTCAGTCAGATATGGATGAATGTTGTATTGGCTAAAGTAGTTGCATGATCATATATTTATGCATAAGTATTTTCCAGTATAAATATTCCTTATGAAATGTTTCTAACCATACAATTGCATTTGACTTGTAGGAAAGACCGCATACATAATTGCCTACAAGCAAAGAAGAATGAAGACTTGTTCTGAAGAGCAAGTGACGACATTTCAAAATGAATAATAATATGACGAGTGCAGTGACATCATTGATGCAGAACCTTCTAGGCACCAAGAAGAAAGGGAAGACCAGTTCAAGAAGAATGATGTCAGGGCGCAGTATCGAGACCTGAAGAGAAGTTCATAGTTCCATCATGCAGTAGATGGAAACATCGTGGGAGACAAAGCAAGATTCGTAGCATGAGGGTTTTCACGAAAGGAAGGCCTAGACTACAAAGAGAGATTTGCAGCCAGTAAGACTTGAAACACATACATGATGAGATTGATGAAGATCTTAACCTTTGCTACAAGGTTGAAGATGCAAGTCTATACACTAGATGGTCACATAGAATATTAGTAGCATATGAAGCTACTTGTCACTCCGGTACATAATTTTTTTTTAGTGCATAGAGCACAGTAGATAGAGGGAGTATAATGCTTCGCTTCAGAGGGAGTGACTACAGAAGATCTAAGGTTCGACATGGCACGACAGGATGGGCAGACTACTGATGACTCTAGGCTTTACTGAGAGTAAAGCGGATTCCAACCTTTTCTTCAAGGTTGAAGACAGAAGACCAATGATGCTCCTGTTATGTGTCGATGCACTATTGTTCTAGGCATGGCGGTGTGGCAGAGTACAGATGGGATCTTCCTTGGACAAGGGAAGTATGCAGTAGAGATCCTGAAGAGGTTCAGGATGATGGACTGCATGACCACACCTATGGCATCGAACCTGAAGCTATTGAATGATACTTCATCAGAGTCGGTTGATGCTATGATGTATCGTCAGATGATTGGGTCCTTAATGTACCTGAGACCAGATATTTGCTTTGCTATGAACACATTGAGACATGTTCACCTGATGGTTGCAAAGCATGCAGGGGTACAATTGATTATGGGCTCAAGTATGATGCGAATCAGAAGATTAACCTGGAAGGTTATGTTGATTCAGATTGGGTAGGCAGTGCCATCGACAGGAAGAGTACTTCAGGATGTTGCTTCAGTATGGGATCAGGTGTGATCTCTTGGTTTAGCAAGAAGCAATCTTGTGTGGCACTGAGTACAGCTAAAGCAGATTATGTCGCAGCTTGTTCAGCTAGTTGTGAGCCAGTATGGCTACGGAAGCTACTATCTGATATATTTGATCTCCAGTTGGATGCTACTTGTATACATTGTGACAACCAGAGTTGCGTGAAGTTGTCAGAGAATCCAGTGTTCCATGACAAGTCGAAGCATATCGAGATCAAGTATCACTATATCAGGGATATAGTGCAGAGAGGAGCAGTGAAGCTCCTGTATGTTGCGACAGAGGAACAGATAGCTGATGTATTGATGAAGCCATTGGCCAGGCTGAAGTTCGAGTACTTCAGAGAGAGACTTGGTGTTCTCTAGATAGAGGTTCCTTCCAAGAGAAAGTGATGAGACCCAGAGCCATTCTGACATGGTGAGAGGATTGGTTCCTTCCATGGTCAGTTGTAAGGGCTGAGCTGTTCTGTCATGGTGAGAGGATTCAGTTCCTTCCATGTCAGATATGAGTGCTAGATATCCAAAGCCATTCTGATGAGTAGGTTAGATGGAAGGACTGAGCCATTCTGTCATGGTGAGAGGATTTGGTTCCTTCCATGTCAGATATGAGTGCTGACTGCCATTTTGGGAATGGAGGCACCTGGTCAGTTACCAGGAACACTCAGTCAGGGACTGAGAGAGCCATTCTGATGAGCAGGTCAGATGTAAGGGCTGAACCATTCTGTTCATGGCTAAAGGATTTAGTTCCTTCCATGTTAGATGTGAGTGCTGGCCATTCTGTCGAGTAGGACAGATGTAAGGGCTACTGCCACTCTCCGGGAGAGTGGAGGCACCTGGTCCGTTACTAGGTAGCTCAGTCAGGGACTGGGGGCCATTCTGACAAGGGTGTAGGATTCAGTTCCTACCAGGTCAGATGTGAGTGCACAAATCTCTCATCATTGTGGTAGGAGGGGCTCCGGCCTGGGTGAGAGTCGTTCATCATTGTGGTAGGATGTTTTTTGGCCTGGGTGAATGTGTAAAATCTTTCATCATTGTGGTAGGAGGGGCTTTGGCCTGGGTGAAATTCATTCATCATTGTGGTAGGATGTGTTCCGGCCTGGATGAATGTGCCATTCTGACGAGTAGGTCAGATATAAGTGCAGAGTTGTTTCACAGATGTTAGTGATGTGATGTCCTATCATGCTGGTGAATGTGAGTGATGGGCCTTTCTGATGTGATTGTAGTTTAATACATGATTAGATGTAAGTGCTGGGCATGCCTTTCTGACGAGCAGGTCAGATGTAAGTGCTGGGTGAAGACCTACCTGGTGGCTAGGCCTACAACCAGCATGAAAAAGGGATGGCTCTGTAGAAATTCCTATGATGAGATAGTACACACATGATGATGACCAGAGGAGATCCAAATCGAGCTATGATCCAGATCTAGTTATGATGACTCCGGGAGATCCAGATCGAGTGATGATCCAGATCCAGCAGTGATGATCCAGATCCAGATCTAGATCGAGTGATGATCCAGATCCAGTCCAATGATGATGATCCAAGATCGAGTGATGATCTAGATCCGGTGGTGATGTTCCATGATGATCCAGATCGAGTGATGATCCAGATCCAGATCCAGATCAAGTGATGATCCAGATCCAGTTCTATGACGATCCAGATCGAGAGATGATCCAGATCCAGATGACTTGAAGATGAATATGACTTGAAGACGAACATGACTTGAAGACGAAGATGTTCCAGTTGATACAGAGAAGAAGACCAATGCTGAAAATCATGTTGAAAGAATACCTTCCTAGTTAAGAGGGAGTGTTGATGTATATGTAACTTCGGAATGTATTCTTCTATGTATCTTATGTATTGTAACCCGATGTTTATTTCGAGATGTTTCTATTATGTATTAGAGTCATGTGATCATGCCTCGATGTTCCGATCGGGAATATTAATAATGTAAACAAGTCATATCAAGTCATTAGGTAAGTCCCCACAGTTTCAGGGCACTTGAGTTATTATACACTAATTAAGGTGTAGGCTCGAGTAGTAATTGTTAGGTTGAGCCTACGTGTGAAAATGCAATTCAAGTGAATGGAAGAATATAAATAGAGAGTGAGAGTCTCTCTATTTATCACTGGTGAAAATACATCACTTGCTCTCTCAAGTGTGGCGCACTAGTGGAGAAGGAAATATACTGGGACAAGAAGACTACTTCTGTTGGAGTGCATCTTTCTATTTTGGGGTTTTACATCTTATGGTGATTCTATCTTAGAGGAAGTTGCGGGGTTTTCTCCATTTATGGTTTCCCCGATCAAAACTCTTTGTGTCTCTTGTCTCTTGTGATGTGCTTATGTTATTGTTGTGCTTGTTATTCTCTCAGTGAAAAGATCCTAACATAATGCTAGCTTAAATGTTGAAAAACTAACAATTAGACTCTCCTAGAGAAGTCAGACCTGGTAAGTAATTGTTAAGTGAGGCCGACTTGTTGGAGTGGGCATAAAGTGAATGGAAGAATATAAATAGAAGTGAGGCTCTCCTCATTTCTACACATCACACACACACTCACTCACTGGGGTGCGTGAGTGAGAGAGGAGAAACTCTCTCAAGTGAGAGAGAGAGAACAACTGTTGGATATCATCTTTTCTATCTTTAGGTTTTACTGCTGCCGTTGGTGCTCATTCTATCTCTGAGGAAGTTGCGAGGTTTTCTCCTTTATGGTTTCCCCGAGGAAAATTCTTTATGTCTCTTGTCTCTTTTGTTTATTAATGTGCATGTTATTCTCTCAGATAAGATCCTAAGATCATATTGCTTAAATGATAAAAATCTAACATGGTATCAGAGCTAACCTGAGAAGAAGACATTGTCTAGCTATGGAAGCTAGGGATTCTTATTTTTTTGGTCTCTCTCCACAATCCATCATCAAAATAAATATAGGATAACTCTCCATTGAAGGGCGCATCTTTATGTCGAAGTAGAATTTGATTCCGGGCATTTTACATTTTTGGTGTGAGAAATTAGGGATTTTTACAGAAGAGAAATTCTTGAGTGAGCCTGGCATAGGATTTTTCTCCTCATCAAAATAAAATTTTAGAGACCCGGGTCGATATTTTTGGTTGAGTGAAACTCTGGGAAAGTCAAACCCTAGTTTGACCTAGGGCCTGAAAAACCCTAAGATACTGAAACTGATAGTTTTGGTAGATTCGCTATATCTTGAGATTGGAGAAGGATCAGGTGCTAAAACTTTCAAAGGTTGAAGATAAATTCTTGATGTACACTGTTTCCAAGTTTCAGTCTCAGATTCTCTATATTCTAGGAGATATGATTCCTCCAAGTTAGGGTTCTAGATTCTCCCATGATTCCTCCCCAAACAGGACACCTAGGGAGAATTGCTATATCTCGGGCTACGAAGGTCCAAATGAAATTTCTCAATATGTTCCAGAAATTTCACAGAATTTAATTTCTATGATAAAAGTTTCAGACCCCGAAGATGAAATAGTCATATGTGGAAGTCCGTACAACTTTTCTATTTTCAACAGTCCTAAAACAGGTCACCTTGCGAAAACGCTCATAAGTCCCAATTTGTGAAACCAATGCTAATGAAACCTATGGTGTTTAAACAAGAATAGACGAGGCTACCTCAATACAAAATTTCAGATATAGAGGAGCATTACTTTCGGAGATACCGCAGAAATAGTAATAGACATTTCTACAAAAGAAATTGGTAAACTAGGGCTTCCTGTTTCGGGAGCTTCCCTCCACTGTTTTCAGAAAAGGAGTACGCTGAACAACTCACCTTCAAGAGGTATATCTTCTGAAGGATTCCAAGTTTTGAAAATTAGGGTTTCTCTGACAAACCCTAGATCAGCCAGCTCCGGAACTAGGGTGGACACCTCAAATCGGTAAGATCTAATCTTTTGCTATTTACAGTTGAGGTTCTCATTTCAAGATGACTAATGAAACCAGCGTGATGACAAGCTTGGTGAGGCTGAAAAATTCCAAGCATGGAAGTATAGGATTGCACTAGTTCTTGAAGGAAATGAATTGGACACCTACATAAGTAGATAGGTTTCAGTTCCAGAGGAAGTTGAGGCTAAAATCCTTATGCAAGAAGAACTTGGTCAAGGCTAAGAAGATCATTGTTGATTCAATCAAGGATCACCTTATACCACAAGTGTCTTCCCTAAAGACATCGAAAGAGATGTTTGATTCCTAAACCAAGATATTTGAAGGGAAGAACATAAATCAGAAGATGAATTTGAGAAAATAGTTGAAGAATTTGAAGATCCAAAATGCAGAGACCATACAATCATACTTTACAAGGGTCTCTCAAATCAAAGAACAACTTGAAGCGGTAGAAGAAATGGAGAATGCAGAACTGGTGATATCCACCTTGAATGGACTCCCAAGATCATGGGATTCATTCATTCGAGGAATGTGCACTAGAAGCAAGTGATTACTTTCAGTAGACTCTAGGAAGAGTGCACACAAGAAGAAACTCGACTCATAATAAGAGAAAATAAGATGGGAGCAACTGAAGATCAAGCCCTCACGATTCAAAGAAGATCCCTCAAGCAATGAGGAATATGAACAACTAAATTCTTGAATAAAATCTTATCATTCTAAGCATTTGGACAATAAATGATGATTCTATGAATGAAGAATATGATGAGGCTGAAAGGAGGAGTCTACCCATGAAACAAATATAGATAAGTATTCAATTGTCATTTCATGATATTATTTTATTATGCATTTGTTTATGTTCAGTTGATGTGTTATACATGATAGAATGTTTGCATTAATGACATTATACTACTAAGATGCATGTGATGGGTAAGTAGCTCATGGTGCTATACAGCTATCCATTGCTGCTTATCTAGAATGAAACCTCTTTGCTGACATATTGGATTAGTGCACAATCTCAATGATGTCTTGGTAGAGATGGAAGGCATCTAGAAACATTTCTGTGAGATATGGATGAATGTTGTATTGGCTAAAATAGTTGCATGATCATATATTTATGCATAAGAATTTGCCACTATGAATATGGATTATGAAATGTTTCTAATCATACAAATGCATTTGACTTGTAGGAAAGATCACATACAATCACCTACAAGCAAAGAAGGATGAGACTTGTTTCGAAGAACAAGTAATGATAGTTCAAGATGAAGAATAATATGACAAATGCAGCGACATCATTGATGCAGAACCTTCCAACTATGAAGAGACATTTGCAGCCACTAGAAATACACATGACAGGTAGAATCATGTGTGCAAATGAAATAAAACCTTGTACAAGCTTAGAAGGCATCCATGGGATAAGACATACATGAAGAGATTGAAGATCACCTAGAGTAATGAAGATCTTAACCTTTGCTACAAGGTTGAAGATGAAAGCCTATCGAGGATGACAAACTCACATATGGGTGCAAGAAGAATGCTTTCAAAGATAGAGGATCTTGGTATCCAGTGACCCTAGATGGATGCATAGAATATTAGTAGCAAAGGAAGTTAGTTGTCACTTCGGTACATAATGTTTCAATGCATAGAGTATGAAAGGCAAAGGGAGAATGATGCTCCACTTCAGAGGGAGTGACTGCAGAAGATCCTGAGGTTTGACATGGTACGACAGAATGGAGAGATTACTGATGAATCTAGGATTTACTAAGAGTAAAGTGGATTCCAACCTTTACTTCAAGGTTGAAGGTGGAAGAATAGTGATGCTCCTATTATATGTTGATGACTTGTTCTTGATAGAAAAGAGAAACTCATTAAAGTTGCAAGAAGGAGACTTGCTGCCGAGTTTGGGATGAAGGACATGGATATGATGCACTACTTTCTAGGCATGGAGGTGTGGCAAAATGCGGATGGAATCTCCCTGGGACAAGGGAAGTATGCAATAGAGATCTTGAAGAGATTCAGAATGATGGACTACAAGGCCATGACCACACCCATGACATCAAACCTGAAGCTATTAAGTGTTGCTTCATTAGAGACGGTTTATGCCACGATGTATCATCAAATGATTTGTTCCTTGATGTACTTGACAAACACGCGACCATATATTTTCTTTGTGGTGAACACCTTGAGACGGTTTTTGACAGATCCTAAACATGTTCACCTGATTGCTGTAAATCATATTCTGAGGTACCTGAAGGGTACGATTGATTATGGGCTCAAGTATGATGCGAATCAAAAGTTTATCCTGGAGGGTTATGTTGATCCAGATTGGGAAGGTAGTGCTGTAGATAGAAAGAGCACCTTGGGGTGTTGCTTCAGTATGGGATCAGGTGTGATCTCTTGGTTTAGCAGGAAGCAATCTTGCGTAGCACTGAGTACAGCTGAAGCATAGTACATCTCAGCTTGTTCGACTAGTTGTGAGGCAGTATGGCTCAGGAAGCTATTGTCTGAGTTATTTGATCTCCCGTTGGATGCTACCTGTATCTTTTGTGACAACCAAAGTTGTGTGAAGTTGTCTAAGAACCCAATGTTCCACGACAGTTCGAAACACATCAAGATCAAATATCACTATATCAGGGATATGGTGTAGAGACGAGAAGTGAAGCTCCAATATGTTGCGACGGACGAGAAGATAGGAGATGTGTTGACCAAACCACTAGCCAGGGTGAAGTTTGAGTACTTCGGAGAGAGTCTTGGTGTTATTAAGATAGAATATACTTCGAGGAAGAAGTGATGGGACACATTTGCAGGACCCATTCCAATCATGGTAGGAGGATCCTTCCCATGGCTGTGGATGTAAATGTTGTGTGATGAGCATCGGGATGATGCTTCAGTTTCTGCTATGATGATGATCATATGACGATGATATGCATCAGGATGATGCTGTGATGAGTATCAGGATGATACTTTGTGGATAGATTGTACATATAGCATGTAAAAGATCATGAGAGATCCAATAGCCTGTGCTCGGATGCTCTTTTGAGGTTTTTCTACAGGTTGGTCATGGTAGGTTGTGCAGGTAGCATAAAAAGATCCTGGGAGATCCTATAGTCTGTTCTAGGATGCTCTTTAGAGGTTTTGCTACAGGTAGCATAGAAAAGATCCTGGGAGATCCTATAGTCTATGCTAGGATGATCTTTCGAGGTTTTGTTACTAGAGGCATGTAATCAGCCCTGGAGATCCGATAGGTTGAGCTATGTGCTCGTAAAAGCCCTAGGATGCTCTTTAGAGTTCTTGCAGGTTGCAAGACACTCTTTTAAGGTTTTTCCTGACCACATAGAAAAGATCCAGGGAGATCCTATAGTCTATGCTAGGATGCTCTTTCTAGGTTTTATGGTGGTAGTCACATAGAAAACATCCTGGGATATCTTATAGTCTGTGCTAGGATGCTCTTTTGAGGTTTTGTGACGGTCACATGTAAAATGTCCTTGGAGATCCTATAGTCTGTGCTAGGATGCTCTTTCAAGGTTTTGTTGACGCACGTAATCAGTCCTGAGTATTCCACAGTATGGCCAAAGATGATGAATATCTACAGAAGCCATTCTCTGGGAGAATGGAGGCACCTGGTCAGTTACCAACAAATTGATTCAGACTGGGACTGAAGCTCAGCTTAGTGCTGAGAGGCCATTCTCTGGGAGAATGGAGGAATCTGGTCAGTTACCAGGAATTTGTTTCAGTCTGGGACTAACAATCATCCTAGAGCCGAGAGCCATTCTTTGAGAACAAAAGATGTAAGTGTTGGGCGGTCCATTCTGATATGGTTCTTGGATGTGTTCCTCTCATGGTCAGATATAAGTGTTGAAGAATATGAAGACCTACTTGGAGGCTAGGACTACAACCAGCATGGAAAAGGACTGGCTCTGTAGAGCTTCATGTGACTAGAAGAATCATGAGATAGCACCATTGGATTGAGATAGCGGAAGCAATGATGATGATCCAGTGATGCTCCAGATCAAGTGATGATCCAGACTTGATGATGATCTAGTGGTGCTCCAGGTCAAGTGATGATGTAGACTCGATGATGATCCATTGATGATCTAGACTCGATGAAGATGACTTGATGACGATCCAGATGATACATAGAGGAAGACTTGTGCTGATAAATTGTGTCAAGAGAATACCATCCTAGCTAAGAGGGAGTGTTGATGTATATGTAACTTCAGAATGTATTCACTTATATATCTTATGTATTGTACCCTGATATTTATTCTGAGAAGTATCTATAATGTAATTGAGTCATGTCATGCCCCGATGTTTCGATCGGGAGATTCAATAATGTAAACAAGTCATGTAAATTCATTGAGGTTAACCCTCCATTGTAAGTTGGGCCAATAGTCCCCACAATTGAATCAAGTTTAACCCTCCTTGTTGATCGGAGGGAATAGTCCCCACAGTTGTGGGGCACTAGGGTTATTAGACTCTCCTAGAGAAGTCAGCCCTAGTAAGTAATTTTGAAGTGAGGCCGACTTGTTGGAGTGGACATAAAGTGAACGAAAGAATACAAATAGAAGTGAGGCTCTCCTCATTTCTACACATCACACACACACTCACTCACTGGGGCACATGAGTGAGAGAGAGAGAACAACTGTTGGAGATCATCTTTTCTGTCTTTGGGTTTTACTGCTACCATTGGTGCTCATTCTATCTTTGAGAAAGTTGCGGGGTTTTCTCCTTTATGGTTTACCCGAGGAAAATTCTTTGTGTCTCTTGTCTCTTGTGTTTATTGCTGTGCATGTTATTCTCTCAAATAAGATGCTAAGATGATATTGCTTAAATGATAAAAATCTAACATGAACAAGCTGCTTTGTATTCCATTCCATGTTTTTACAAGGACTTATACAAAGATACTAAAAAAAAATATGAAAATTTTGGTGCCTATCTATGCACAACATCCACTCTGGATCAAGGATAATCATAAAGAGATACCTTTAATATTTTTGAGGCATACTAGATTTCGGTTGTCGAAGCCAAACGACAAAAAAGAAAAAAAATAATCCTCACTATGACCCCACCAAAGTCTATTGATTTCATGAATCAATCAACGACATGCAACAATGATTATATTGACATGAGATCTAGGCCTCATTGCTCTAATCGATATGTGAATGATTGGTTTTGAAAAAATAGGGGCATGCTGCGATACACATCATATTGTTATTTGAAACTAAACTTACATGGTTTCGTTAAAATTCCTCCATGGAATGATTTTATAACTTTATAGGAATCAAGACATTGCCAAATCAAAATCGGCTCATGTAGTTATCTATGCCCACCTACTACTGGATAACCATGCCTCAACACTTGTCATATCTCTCTCTCATGATTATGTTTTGGACCTATTCAATGAGATTGATAGAATGGTGTGTTGTTTCTCAACAAGATCCTTCTTTCCTATGTGAAAAGGCAATGCATTCTCCCTACATCCTCTTTGGCTGCAAGATGACATTTCCTTGTTGTCTCTTTGGGAATGTGATACTTTGATATTCATATTTTCAGCTGAATGTGTTTGTTGGTGTTTTTGTGTGTTGGAAAGGCGTGATTTCTAATTCCCCTCATATGCTCTCTTTGTTTTGTCATATTTTTTATTTATAACTTTCTAGTTTATTGTCAGTGCCCCAGGGTTGGGTGGTCAATGGTCACCCATAATGTCTCCCTTTATCAATTAAGTGGTTGTCTCCTTCCACATCTACCACATGTTGGTTTTCCCTTGGCGAATGCAGATTCTTTGTCTACCTAACTACTTTTAATGCATAGGTCAAAGGAACGTCACACTTATTTCATATCAGGTGAATCTGTTTGGGTCAGGGTAATGTCTGTTTTTATGCTCACTATCTATTATTCCTAAACTTATGTCTCTCCTTTCATGTCTAACCTCTACGTGCGTCAGTTGTGTTCCATTAGGGTTTTTGTGCCCTTGTGTACTCTTCCAGCTACAAACGATACATGTATCACCAATTTCATTTATGGTACCTCACATGTGGGCTTGCATGGTTGTGAGTGTTACTTCCAAGTCGTGTGAACACCAACCATTTCTTTCATACCAGTGTGTTATGTTTATGCCAAAGTGTCAATTTCTTGATCTCTTCCCTCGACCAGTGGTTGTGGCTCCTGTCTCTGGATAACTCTCTCTAAGTTGGTAGTGTGTCCTTGTTTTTCTTTACAGTCTTGGCATATACGTTTCTCCATTCCTTTTAAGAAAAAATGTGTCTGCAATGCCCACGTACCTCTATTTCCCACGTACTTATGTATATTTTCCTTTTAACACCAAAACTATAAGGGAGAATTTTTCCACATTAAATCATCCTCAAATGGCATTCAAATATAGATCTTAATCATGACCCATAAAAGTTAAACATCCATCAACCATAATTAAGGTTATAGGGATTCCAACAAAGTTTCAAGAAATTAGATTTTATGGACATTGAAGGGCTTTAATACTCGACCACTCTTGATAACATTAGCTTAGGGATAACATTAGCTTTATGGGAGTTTGCAAAAGGGAATTTTTCCTTTTTTTAATATATATTTTCTCATTTAATGGGCAATGGGAAAAATCGAGGTTTAGGGAAGGGGATAGATTTTTATTTAAAGAATAATGTGAAGGGGAAATGGTGAAAGGAATTTAAAATAACAGGGTTCTTTCATTTTCATTTTTTTTTCTTTTCATAATGACAATCATAAAAGATAATAACATTTAATGTGAAGAGGAGGGGATTTTAAATCTATTTCCATAACTCAGAGGGTAAGGGGAAGGGGAATTTTTTCTTACAATGATGGAAATAGGCTCTTTTCTTACCAAGATATAGTTAAGGGAGATCGTGAATTTTCTAAGCATAGGAATGAAAACAATGACATCGACGAATGAAATTGGTGAGTTAATTGGAAGTCATGACTTTGACAAAATTTAACTGACAAGGCACTAACTACCTACATAGTGAAACACCAACTAAGTGCCAAAAGGGTCAAATAACAACGGATATTTCCGAATGAAATATGGATTTGAATAGTGGTTTGATGCATACTTGATGACATATACCCCACAACATGAATAAGTATAACATGGAAGTGATCATCCGCAAAAACCCGACTTGACCATGACATGACACATAAGGCACATCTTAGCAATCCTGTTAAAGGGGTCAAACATAATCAAATTTGGTGAAATGATACATGTACAAGACAAAACTTATTCCTTAGATGTGATGATGAAGATGGAATAGTGAAAAAACAAAGTTTAATATGTTCATCTAAGATGTCATGTTCCGACCCCTTAGAATAATGTTGATATTGAGAATCAACATTTAGCCAAACAAAAAAAACAAAGAAAGGAACAAGATGATAGATGACGACTCGACAATGATAGAATAAATACATAACCATGAAGTAGGTACATGCACTCATTTTCATCCCCTAAAATATTTGGAAGTGAAATGAGTGAGGTTAGTATTCCACAATGGGTGAAGTTGAGGGATGAAAGAAGTGTTGGAAAACCAAAAAACAATATGCAAATAACAATTTAATGTACCCCATGATGATCACTAGCTCGGAACCATCCAATAGTTCCATTATATCCACGTCATGTTCTTTGGTATATAACAAAACTAATCATCATCATGTTAGATTTATCAACAAAACAATCTGGTGAAAGAGCGTAGTGGTGCATTGCACTTAAAGATGTCAAATTTCAAAGGAATTTATTTGGGAAATTGTAAAAGAAAACAATGAAAAAGAAACTAACTAAGAAATTGAAACTGCTAATCTTCAAAATAAGGCCTCCTAAATCAAGTGACGAAAATGAAACATATGCATAGCAAGAAAGTAAAATTCCTTAAGACTAAAGGAAATCTACCATCTACTCTAACGAAAGAAAAAAAAACAAATCATGGTACACACCATTGGATGTATATGAATGCATATTTTTTTTATAGTTATCATTTGATTTATGTTTGTTCTCAAAAGTTTACTTTGTCTACTAGTAATCAAGATGGATGTGATCATGAAGATATGTAAAGGAATGTTAGCTTTTCTCAAATCAAATCAAAGAAATATAGAAGAAATTTAAAAATTTGACAACCCGTGAATCCCAAATATAATCTTTGAAAAAATAACCTGATAAATTTCCTATTTGATTCATCGGTAATGACCAAATGAATATGAATAATGCATTTAACATGATTGACCTTAATTAAATCTTCATCAATCATGACAACAAATTTTTCATCATTCATTTACTCAAGATGAATGCATTTAACTTAGCTTTTAGAATTAACAATAATATAAGATGCATTGATTTATTCATGATTATTTTGATCAGCGAGAAACTCATGACATTTATTAGAAACATATTGCAAGTTATCCTGAGATGAAACTTCGCTTTCAAGAATGATATGCTCACTTGGGTCAGGAAGCTACATGAATTTGAAATTCCTCTCAAGAAAACAAACATCATTAATTAAGTTATCATAGAAATTATTGTGGATTGAATGAGGGATTTCCCTACAAGATTTGGAATCAAGGGTAGGCTCATCGAAAACAAGGCTCTAACTCATAGTCGGAAGGGACTATGCATATTCAACGTGAATTCATGGAACAATGAGACTTGAGGAAAATTATCTATCACAACATCATCTAAGTTTAAATATTCATTATCACTGGGAACTTAACAAACATTATCGACATTAATATGAATCATTTCCTCATGAGGATCAATTTCCCCTTTTTGATGATAAATATTCTTCCAGATGTCACATTAAAAATTATATGCCTCACAATTAATTAAGAATTCATTTTGAGGATTGGGAAACCATGGAATGTTGAGATGAGGTCGGATGATATCCCCTCTATAAATACAGATGTGATAATCTTTCTTTGAATAAGTTGAAAATAGATCATTTTAAAAAGAGAAGACCTCCTGAATATCCTATGTGATTGTTCCAAGGTATGTCGTGGATAAGAAAGGTGTAGCAAGAGTGTTATTCAAATTTTGATATTGCTTGAGTTATTTGAGGGACTCAAAAGTAATTATTTTAAATTTGCTAAATCAGTGGAAAAATCCAGGGATAATTTTAGGGGCGAATTTTAGCCTAGTGGGCTATTTTTCCATGTTTTCTCCCAAAAAGATTCGCCATTTTGCATTTTTTGAAGCCTTGTTTCGCCCAATTTTGATGGGGTAAACTTTTTTCACCCTAAAAATCACCAAATTATTATATAAACGATATAAAATCATTGGAAATTAAAATATTTTTTGAAAAATATCGCCAATCATTTTATAGTTGGCGTTTTAAGAATTGGTAATATTCGCCAACATATATACACTTTTAAATAAGTATGGTTCCTTAAAATCATCCCTGGCCAAATCATAAGGCACACATCTAAATGGAAAGGTAGACATGGGTGGGATGCGATGCTAGAATGATTTACTGGATTGGTCGACAAAGGTCTTGACTAAAGGATAGAAGGTGTAATTATCTTATCATTATAATTCACTTTATTTATGTAGGGTTTTGGGTAAGCTAAAAGTTAATACCTGGTTATGGTAGCATAGATTTTGTCGATAGGATCTTCTTTGATTATGGATATCACAAGCATGACCCTTCTTACTCGTTCTAGATATGATAGGTAGGGTTCATAAGGAGAAGGCTTGTGGCACTCATTGCAGAAATTGCACCAAGTTCAAATGGAAGAATCAATATATTTTGTTGTATTGGGTGAAGTTATAAGGTGGGGAGGTTGAGAAGGAGTTGGTTGATATTCCTTCATAATCCTATTCTCTAAATAAATCACCTGATTTTACATTTGGTGCATGATAGACACATTGGTCTTAAAACTAGATAATTGATCCAGTACAAGAAACCCCATCCTTTGGCTCTTCTCTTCAAAATGGATGTTTTTTTGGAGAGAGGAACCAAGAGAATTAACATTCCCCTTTTCCAATTGACGTCAATAAAGAGGAGGAATACAATCATAGCATTGGATGAGGGCATTTTGTTGGGAAAGTTGAATAAATTTGGGAATATTGTTATAAAGATTCGTAAAACTAAGGTTGAAATATTTTATGGATTCATTCTCTTTGAAAGATATATGACTGAAATTCCATAGCTATTCAGTAAGGTTCTCGATGCTCCCAAACAATGATTTTAACCAATATATGATCTCATACCATGAAGTATAAATTTTATTGGGAAACACAAAATTTTCTTCAACATCCCTCTCTTCTAATGATTTTCAAAAAAGGTGCATGAAGGTGACATTGTCATGAGATTCTATTCTTTCACAATAATCATAAAAGGTATTGTTGGAGGAGACTAGTCAATGAGTCAAATAGGTCCTTCTGACCGACCAATGATTAATCATCCAAATATACTTGAGTTTATTAGACCAATTAGTACATATTTATATAGTTACAACTATCTAATTGATTGTATGATCCACATATATAAGTTGTTCATCCAGATGTTAAGAGATGATTATACCCTATTCTTAGATTATGTTTTATTGATAAAAAAAGACTTCTTGTTGATGTGACCATTACTTTCATTCTTTCTATCTCTATTTATATATGCTTATTATCATACATAATTTCGATTACAACGTGATAATGGTAACATAATGTAATTAATTTGTAAACTCAAAAACCTTTTAGTTAACCAACAAGAATTTAAATGTTAATTGTTCTTTAATTGTTAAGTTTCAATAAGGCATAAAAAATAAGCTTAAAGAGAACAATATGAATTGAATTATGCGGATAAACAGAGACTGCAACCATGAAAATGAATACTGTAACTTGTTAACGGAGTTCAGATCAGAATGCCTACGTCTCTAGGTCCA
>LPNX010432762.1:0-10213 GCA_001517045.1 Pseudotsuga menziesii | reverse complement strand
GTGACCTTTTCTTTGAAGAAGATGAGTATGAAAATAAGGACAAGTATAACTTGGAGCATGATACAAGTGCCGAAGACTCCCTTATCTCCGACAAAGATGTTGAGGAGGAGTCCTGGACATTCATGGAAAATCTAGTTTGTGACATGAATAAAGAGGAAAATAATGAACCAGAAACTTTTGATGGTTTTGTTGATTTTTTTGTCTATGGCATATCTAAAGGAGAGAGCATGGACTATGTGGCCTTGGGAAACTTTGATATGGAAAAAGAGCATGTAGTCTATCCATATGATCAATCTAAGCCATATATCAATATCAACAATGAAGACATGGAGAAGCATTGTTGTGAAAAGACAGATGTTATGCAGTCAGTAGAATATCAGTCCCAACTATCATCTTCACATATAGATTTTCCTCATGATTTGGAGCCGCTTGGGGCTTATACAATAAAATATCATCTGGTAAGCTTTGATGATCAGTATGATGGTGTAGTCAATCTACCTCATCATTCTGATTTGTACATCAACCCTGTCCAGTCATGGATAGAAGCAGCCTGCACAAACACTTACCAGTTTGGGAGGAAGTTTGACGACATTATTCATGCCTATGATTTCCCATCCATCCCGCCCCTTCCGGATCATCACGCAGGTTTGCATTTTCTAATTAAAGTATCCTTACTTTGGCTGGTAACAAAAGACAAGGAATTTTTTTTTTATGTTAATAAAATGCTTAGGTGGTTACATTGGATTTCTGATTACACTTAACCCTTTTTATATCATGCTTAGAGTAGGAAAATAAGCTCCTTGAAAAAGAGCATTTACTTTCCACATTTTTGTTTGAGTTATAATAAAACATATTTTTTTTCATTATTTAGTTACATTTATTTTGTTTAAATAAATTAGCTTAATGGTTCATTTGGCTTTTATGTAAAGCTTGTGCTATTGAGGTTTTCTTGTCAAGTTGAGATGTTTTTACAGGGTGTATAAACCAGAGATACTGGTATTCTTGTATCCTCTCCTTCCCCTATGACCAGATCGAGCACACGTCCCTAGATGGAGCCAGCATGTTACCACCTAAGTTGTACTTAGTGGTTTTTTATCAAGTGAGCCTGGTGAAACGGATAAGGATAACTTGTTCAGACTTCAGAAGACCTTCATTCTTGCTTCTGGGAAGCTTTGTTGTACCATATCGCATGTTCATACCCCGTGGGAGAACTGTAATAAATGTTCTAGCATGATAGTGTCTGTAAAAGACTCAGTCTCTGAGAATTTTTTTGTCAATCCGATCAACCCAAGGTGTTTTTTCCCTTGGTTATTATTGATTGTTGAATAAACGACTGATAATTTCTAAGTTTTTCACTCCATACCTCCAAAGTTGGGGTGGTCGGTTTGGTATTTAGGCCTATTGAGGTTATTAGAGTCTATGTGTCAATGTATAAATATGTTAGACATCATGGTCGAGTCATATGAACATGTCTAAGTCCCCCTAAGTTTTTTCAACTTTTTTAATTTTTTAATTTTTTCAATGTTTTTTATTAAATTTAATTTTTCCAAAACTTAGGCTATTTTTTAATAGTTTAATTGGAAAATTTGGTTTTGTAATAAAAGTGGGCCAAATAATCAGTTTCAGTAATGTAAGTGCTCATTTTCAAGCTAAGAGCACCATGTAAACCCATGGACCCACTTTTTCCTAGTTTTGAGTGATTTTCCATCACTCAGGTCAGAAATCCCCAAAAAATCAATTATTGATTATTTTAATTAATAAATTGATGAATAAAGGAACAAATCCAAAATCCTAGATCAGTGGATTCTCAGCCGATTTGATTGAAATCAGTCAAATCTGGACTAGATTGGCTAGATCTAACAAATCCTTGGTTGAAGGAGGTGATATGGACAGATCCAAAGTTGAACTTCAGCATCCTTTATGGGGAATTTTCCCCTCCCTCTCTCCTCCACACGTTTGGGCTCATCAAGATGAGTTTTGGTGGATGCTTCAGTCAACAAGTTGAGGTGTCAGTCAAATTAGCTCTCTGATTGACAGTTGCACTCAGTGAGACTCGGATCTGGCTCAGATAGCCACAGATTAGGCATTGATGGACTCTCCTTCAGCTACAGTGGTCTATCTCCTTGCAATTTGCGCCCCGCCTGGACTGGATCTCCTATTTTTTGTATAAATAAAGCTCTGGCTACCTCTTCTAAGCTAGTTAAAGCTAGATTGAGGAGCTGTTGCCATTGTAATACTGCTATATTTTGTGAATAAAGAAGCTTTGGAGGCTATACCATGTAGTGCATGTGTTTGTGTATATTCTCAATGTTATGCTACTAATATGGTAACTACAATTTCTTTCCAATTTCTATGCTGCTTTCATTGTCTAGCTTCAAGGATTCGGTTGAATCAAGTAAGGGTGTAAACTAGGCAAGTTAGATTGCTTGCTCTTGTTTATCAATATGATGTATGCTCAATAATTTCAGTTATATGCTTAAATAAGATTATTTTTGCATGATCTTTCATTTTTGTTGCTTTATACATCTATATCCAGATCTCACGAGGTGTTGTGCAGGCTTTTGTTATCTAGTTGCAGGTTCCCGATTGGATGAAGGTGTGGATCAAGATTGACGACATTCCTTATCCAATAAGCTCAAGACTCTGTCCCTCAGCACTCCACAAAAGGGCCTCCTTTCAAGTTTCTCCATTCAAGCAACGAGTCGACCTTCTCTCCTCTTCTTCTCATTTCTTTAAAAAAAAATCAATCTTCTGGTTACCTGTCTTTCCCTCTTATGACCAGATCTAGTTCTAAGAATTGAATATATATTGTTAGATCTATTTCATAAGAGTCTTGCTGCTTAGATCTATAATTTCATAAAGAATATCATTTCATAAAGATAGATCTAGGTGTAGGAATTGCCTTTTTGCAAGTAGCTAAATCATAGATCTAAAACTTGCTCATAAGGTAGTTTCTTTTTTCGTTCTTTAAAGATTTAAATTCTGCAAGAAAAGTGCATATCTCATTGGCTGCCCAAATAGAAAGCCAAGATCCCAAGGAAATATTGCTTTCCTTGGTTCCTTTCGCAAAANGCAAGTAGCTAAATCATAGATCTAAAACTTGCTCATAAGGTAGTTTCTTTTTTCGTTCTTTAAAGATTTAAATTCTACAAGAAAAGTGCATATCTCATTGGCTGCCCAAATAGAAAGCCAAGATCCCAAGGAAATATTGCTTTCCTTGGTTCCTTTCACAAAACTAGATTAGCCCCTTTTAACAATTTTTTTCTTAGTTTTTTTTGGTAACTAGCGTGGTGACCCAAAACACTTTTAAAGTGTGTTTGGGCACATTTGATTTTAATTGCTTGCTGTTTTTTAGCAGGTCTAACAAAAAAGAGAAGGAGACTCTGCCCATTTTCTTACTCTTGGACAAACCNCCAAAACACTTTTAAAGTGTGTTTGGGCACATTTGATTTTAATTGCTTGCTGTTTTTTAGCAGGTCTAACAAAAAAGAGAAGGAGACTCTGCCCATTTTCTGACTCTTAGACAAACCAAAGCTTCCCAGAAGCTTCCCCCACCGCCGTGTTTTGAGTTTAGCTTGTTACAAGCTTGTTGTAAGCCTTTGGATCCCAGATAACAAGGACCAAAGTGCATCAATTTTAATTTGTTGATATTGTAAATCACTTCTAATAAAAATAAAAATTATTTTCGAATAGGCTCTTTCAAGCCTATTCACCATCCCCCCTGGGGGGGTTTGCGTCTATGTCATTGTTTACTTTTTGCTCATCTTTTTTAAATCTAGAATAGTTCTAATCTGCAAGGTAGTATACTTTGATTTATAATCATTTCCATATCTAGTGGTTTCAAAGTAATTTTAATACTTATCCCATGACTTCTCGATTGACCCGCAAGGGGAAAGAGATGCATGGTAGGACTAACTAGAAAACCAACATTGTGTATATTTGATTCCTTTTTCATAAACTATTTTTTCAACTATAATAAAATTAACCCCTCATTGATTCCCTGATTGAAATCCACTTGGATCAAAAGAAGTTCCTAGAGGGTTTTCTTTTTAACAAGAACACCTATCTTAAAATTAACTAAAAATAACAAAGACTCCAGTGTGTATGCTTTTTACTTGGCTATGGTTCGTCTAATCAGTTGAGATGCATCAAAAGTACTTGAGTGACTAGAATAATTAGGATTCACTCTCCCAAATTGACAAACCATGAAGCGAAAATCCAACGTCTCAATCTAACCATTACGGTGGCAAAATACCGAAAGGAAATGGGAACTCCTGAAAAGTGACCTCGGGGCGCCGATCTCTGTTACACCTTTGGGTGCATTATGAACAAAAGCCTCAGAGACTCCATTCATCCCACATATTCCTTGCGGGTAGCCGTGACGGTTTAGTTTTGGAAATACTTAAAGTACCCCTTGGGTATATCTGGAGTCCCATCGCCTAAGTTAAATTACTCATCTTCACATTAATTTAAAATTATCCAAGATACAATTGCACAAAATTTATTTCAGCACTTGCAAGCACTCTTAAAATATTTTCGACTCCATTTTTGGCATTGGTCAACTGTTTATTTCTTTCAATCTTATGCGATTGTGTGTCATTTCGTGCTTACCTATGATTATCTTATCTGGTTATTTGTTGTTTACAATCGTTAAGTCAAAACTCCTAAAAACATACTCTTTAATACCATCATCATACTAAATAATTTGCCTTAGTAACTCAATAGGGTCTACCCCCCTTGGCTTCGTTAGGAGTTGAACCTAAACAGAGGANGGTCTACCCCCCTTGGCTTCGTTAGGAGTTGAACCTAAACGGAGGAGTCAAGAACAAGGTGACAGCCTTGACTCGAGACTTGCCCCCAAGGACACACCGAGTAGCTTGAAGATTTANACACACCGAGTGGCTTGAAGATTTATGCCACGTGACCTAGGTATGTGA
The DNA here is from genome assembly GCA_001517045.1 of Pseudotsuga menziesii. Classification (NCBI taxonomy): domain Eukaryota; kingdom Viridiplantae; phylum Streptophyta; class Pinopsida; order Pinales; family Pinaceae; genus Pseudotsuga; species Pseudotsuga menziesii. The sequence continues at coordinate 5,276 of LPNX010432762.1, read as the reverse complement.
AAGGCGGCAATAGTCATCATGTACTCTGTTCCTGCAGTCATAACCAAGTCCTTAACCTCTCCAATTTTCATTCATCAATGAATCTAGACCTCATTCACAATATTCTTGCTTTAGAATTAGAAGCTTACGTTCAGAACTTCTACCCAACTCTCTTCAGTTGTGAACAAGAATGAATCTCGTTCCTGAGGTCAATAATCACAATTCTAAAGGGCAGGTATTTGGAATCATTTACTCAAAATGGTATTGGAAAAACAAAAAACGTATTCGTTCATACACACCTTCTCTCCATCTGTGACTGCTCCTTTTGGAGAATTCATTGGTTTTGCAAGTGAAAGAATACCTCTAGTTTGTTTCATGCCCTAGCATGGTGGCTTTACTAGCTAGGGCATCCTTCACTCTCCATACTCCTCACGACCAGCAGAAGCAGCAAAATATCAGGTNCAAGTGAAAGAATACCTCTAGTTTGTTTCATGCCCTAGCATGGTGGCTTTACTAGCTAGGGCATCCTTCACTCTCCATACTCCTCACGACCAGCAGAAGCAGCAAAAGATCAGGTCTCTAGCAGCCCTCCCATAACTCAGGTTTCCCTAAACTACACATAGAAATCTTGGGCAACCACACTCTCTTCACGGGCAGCAGTAGGGTGAACCCAAAATAGTCTGATCATAGAAAAACAAGTCTCGGGAAGTTGCATATAAATTTGTGCAGCACCTGGATTGATCCAAGAAGCTTCAGGAATTTGCAAGAATCCTTCTGTAAATTTTGGGCAACCCTTAAATTGGTACAGGCAGCAACATATGAGTCTTGGGCAGTTTTGGCAGCAAAGAGAAAATATGGGCAGGAAATTTTGTCTTTGTGGCAATTTTTGTTATGGTTTCCAATTGTTCAAGCCTCATAGATTTTGAGAACCATTGAAGAACATTCATCTCAGAATTCTAAGAATCTTTTATTGCTGCAACAAACTCAGCCATCTCATTTAAGGGATGAATTACTAATGCTTTTGGGGCTTNAACCATTGAAGAACATTCATCTCAGAATTCTAAGAATCTTTTATTGCTGCAACAAACTCAGCCATCTCATTTAAGGGATGAATTACTAATGCTTTTGGGGATTTTGTCCTTTAAAGGTACCCCGTGAAAACATCTGGAATTCATTGTGTTGATGCTTGATTATATACTGCACTTGTATTATTGTTATCTATCTTATAGTCTGCAAAAATTAAATAATATATGCACGTGCTAAAATTCAACATGGTATCAGAGCTTTGCATGTGAAGATTTCAATNCTGCACTTGTATTATTGTTATCTATCTTATAGTCTGCAAAAATTAAATAATATATGCACGTGCTAAAATTCAACATGGTATCAGAGCTTTGCATGTGAAGATTTCAGTAAGAGAGCATATTATTCAATATTCCTAGACCTTGGGACATTTTACAGACTTAGATAACTAAATTGTGAAGCAATAATGGCCACCAACACTTTCAGACCAGAAGAGAGGTGTCAGAGTTCAATAAACTACAACTCTTGGAAATCTAGGCTCATGGACACCCTGGAGGAAAATGATCTAGACGACCTAATTCTCAGTGACATAGAAGAACCTACAACTAATGCTGTTAGAATTCCATTCAAGAAGAAGAAACAAAAGGCAAGAAGGATCATCATTAGTTGGCCAAAGAAACCTTGATGTCCACCATTACACCATTGAACACCGCCAAAGAGTTTTTTGACACCATGATGAATCTATAAGAAAAGAAGGCGCCCAGCCATAAAAGAGTAATGAAGAAAAGGCTTCACACACTGAAGATGAACAAGGATGAAGGAGTTACCCCCTTCTTTACAAAAATTGCATAGGTAAGAGATCAACTTACTCCTACTGGTATATCTCTGGATGATGATAATCTTGTGCAGACTGTATTCGATGGTCTNCAAAGAAACCTTGATGTCCACCATTACACCATTGAACACCGCCAAAGAGTTTTTTGACACCATGATGAATCTATAAGAAAAGAAGGCGCCCAGCCATAAAAGAGTACTGAAGAAAAGGCTTCACACACTGAAGATTAACAAGGATGAAGGAGTTACCCCCTTCTTTACAAAAATTGCATAGGTAAGAGATCAACTTACTCCTACTGGTATATCTCTGGATGATGATAATCTTGTGCAGACTATATTCGATGGTCTCCCAAATTCTTGGGAAACCTTTCTGGCAGTTGTAAGTGGACGTGAAAATCAGCCAAACTTTGATAGACTCTGGTATGATTGTTTGGAATAAGAAGGAAGAGTTCAAAGCAAAGAAATTGGCATAAAGTAAGGGAACCTTGCTCTTACAGCTAAGACAAGGAATTTCAAAAATCCCTTCACTCGGAAAAAGAAGGGAAAGAAACCACAAGGTAAGTGTTCTGATGATCCAAGTTTTGAATGCTTTAATTGTCATAAAATTGAACATTTTTCCAAGGATTGCAGGAATCCCAGAAGAAATTTCAAAAGAAGGTTTCAAGCTTCAGTTGCAAATGAAGAACACTAAGACTAACAAAGAAAATGAACCTGTAAGGGAATATTACCTGATCTCTGCGCTTTCTGGATCCATCACTAACAGTGCTAACTCTTGGTTATTAGATAGTGGTGCTTCCAGAAATATGATAGGATTCTGTGAAGCACTAACTAGCTGCAGAAAGAAGAAGTTCACTACTCCTGGATCCATCACTAACAGTGCTAACTCTTGGTTATTAGATAGTGGTGCTTCCAGAAATATGATAGGATTCTGTGAAGCACTAACTAGCTACAGAAAGAAGAAGTTCACTACTCAAGTAGAATTTGTGGATGACACCACTTACAATATTGAAGGAGATGGCTCAACCTCACTTAGAATTGAATCAGGAACAGTTTTGCACATTAATGACATTTTATATGTCCCTAGGTTGAAGAAGAACCTCCTCTCTATTGTTGGTTTAGAAGCCAAAGGTTACAGGGTTCTCTTCATGGACAAGAAGTTCCTACTATGGGAAAAGAATGAGAAGCTAAGCTTAGCTGAACCGATTGGAGTTCAAGAGGGATGCCTTTAAAAAGCTTCTAGAAACTCCACACAAGATTTGGTTCACAACACATTTGACCCATGTGAGTTGTGGCATTGGAGGTTTAGACACCTCCACTATGCATCTCTAACAGGCCTTCAAAATATGGTTACAGGTATGCCACACAAGATTTGGTTCACAACACATTTGACCCATGTGAGTTGTGGCATTGGAGGTTTAGACACCTCCACTATGCATCTCTAACAGGCCTTCAAAAGATGGTTACAGGTATGCCATAATTTTCTATTAAACAAGATGGTGTTTGCAAAGGTTGTGTTGTAGGTAAGAACATTAAGAAATCCTTTTCCATAAGAAAGAATAGATCTAAAGGAATCTTGGATTTGATTCACTCTGACATATGTGGGCCTATGTCTTCACCATATTTGAGCGGACTTTTGTACTATGTTTTGTTCATAGATGACTCACAAAAGTCCTGGATTTNCTTGGATTTGATTCACTCTGACATATGTGGGCCTATGTCTTCACCATATTTGAGCGGACTTTTGTACTATGTTTTGTTCATAGATGACTCACAAAAGTCTTGGATTTGCTTTCTCAAAGTCAAGTGTGAAACTTTTGACAAGTTCAAAGAGTTCAAGGCTCTGATTGAAAATCAGACAGGAAGACACGTCTGTATCCTAAGGTCAGATAACGAAGGTGAGTATGAGTCTAATGAGTTGGATGATTTTGGCTGAGAAAAAGGAATCAAGAGGGAGCTAACACTGCCTTACAACCCTCAACATAATGGGGTTGCACTTACAACCCTCAACATAATGGGGTTGCAGAAAGGAAGAATAAAATGATTTGTGAATTTGCTAAAGCTATGCTGACTAGCCTTGATCTTCCCTTATCTTTATGGGATGAAGCTGCATGTATTGTTGCGTAAATTCAAAACAGAATCCCTCATGCTATCTTGGGGGGGAAGACTCCATAAGAAGTATTTACCAGCAAGAAACATGGAGTTGACCACATTAGGATTTTTGGCACTCCTGCGTACATTCATTTTCCAAAAGAAAATAGGGCTAAGCTAGAGCCTTCTGGAAAGAAAGGCATATTTGTATGTTACAGTGAAAGATTGAAAGCTTATCGCATCTATGTCCCTAGAAAAAGGTACATTGAAGTCAGTTGATACGTAATATTCCATGAGGAATCTATGTTTCGTCAAACACAAGAGATTTCAAAGGAATATGAAGAACCTCCTTCTAAGATCCCAAATTCAAACGTTCAGAGGGAGGAAGAAGAATTTGAGACTCAAATTCCAGATGTGCCTGAAGAATCTAAAAGTCCGNAAGGAATATGAAGAACCTCCTTCTAAGATCCCAAATTCAAACGTTCAGAGGGAGGAAGAAGAATTTGAGACTCAAATTCCAGATGTGCCTGAAGAATCTAAAAGTCCCGTTGAACAACTACTTGAGGCTCCTCCTTCCAAAAGGAGACCTTACTGGTACTGAGAAACTGTGCAAGAAGTTGAAAAGCATAAATCCCCTCCAGGAACATTCAGAAAAAGCATAAGGCCTCAAAAGTAGTCAGGTCTTATGAGTAATCTCATCAATGTAGAACCCTCCACATACAAAGAAGCAGCAAGCCAACAAGTATGGAATGATTCTATGATTGAAGAATATAATTCAATCATGAAAAATGATGTATGGGAAGTTGTTCCCAGACCAACAGGAAATTCAGTGGTAACTTCAAGATGGCTCTACAAAATCAAGCATGCTATTGATGGTAGCATTGAAAAATATAAGGCCATATTTGTAGCTCATGGCTTCACTCAGAATGAAGGCATATACTATGATGAGAATTTTTCTCCTGTCTTCAGGTACACCACTATCAGAACCATCATCTCTCTTGTTGCAGTGTTTGGATGGAAACTCTATCAGATGGATGTAAAAAATTTCTTCCTCAATGGAAAGATTGATGAGGAAGCCTACATCGAACAACTTGAAGGCTTTGTGATTCATGGTGATAATTCACATGTGTGTAAACTGAAGAAAGCCTTGTATGGGCTCAAACGGACTCCAATAGTCTGGTATGTGAGGATTGATGGTTATCTTCACAGCTTCGAGTTCTTTAAAAGTACTATCGACTCCAATATGTAATTTAAGGATGTTCATAACCATATATTGATCCTATAACTCTATGTGGATGACTTGTTCCTTATTGGAGTTTAGCTAACTGATAGCTCAGTGCAAGATGGAGCTC
>LPNX010432745.1:118105-145758 GCA_001517045.1 Pseudotsuga menziesii | reverse complement strand
TGGAAGCTCAACAAATCAAAATCTTGATTTTAAACCTCTTCCTCCACATTTGTTGTTACAGTTGGACAATGCAGCTAGTGATAATAAGAATCGTTATGTCTTCATGTTTCTATCACTATTAACTGCACTTGGTGTCTTCATCACTATTAAGGTTGGGTTCTTGCTTGTGGGGCACACCCATGAAGACATAGATGGAACCTACGGAAGAATGTCTTCCAACTTGAAAAGTAAAGATATATATTATTTACCTAAGATGATGGATACATATCACACAATAGAAGAAAAAAGGGTGTTTCCACCTAAACTTATTGACAAAGTGTATGAATTCAAAAGTTTTCTTAATGGGTACATCAAGGAGGGGAAAAATGCACTAGTTGGACATCTTTATGTCCAGTACTTCCAATTCCTTGTACTCAATGATGTTCCAGTTATGAGGTATAAAGAATCCATCAGAGACATTGAGTGGTCAGAACCAGTGGAGTTGTGGAATATAGATGATGAAGGCCGACCTATATTTCCCATAGGGAAGCCATCTTTCTTACGTCCCAAAGACAATGATGCATATTTAAAAGAACTAAAGGAAGGAATAACATCATACATAAAAATGTGGAAAGAGACTATTGGCAATGAGAATTCACCAATTGTTACAGAGGAATGGAATGAAAAACTAGATTATTGGAAAAGAGTTCTTGATGCATTAGATGGAATCTACAATGAACATACACCCTTGGATGAAAGTAATTCTTCTTCTGATGATTTTTGGCCAAAGACGAGGAAAAATGTTAATGTTGATGGTAATGCACTCTATGCAATATCAAGTATTATGGATGGGGATTTTGATAATGTGACAGATGAACCAGTATATGTTGGACCCAAGTACAACAAGCCAAAGCCAAAATTCGATCCTAGAATTGATGTTGAGAAAGGAAAGATGTTGCTTGTTAGATCAGGAAATGAGGATGAAGGAGAGATGATTTGGATGGCAAAAGCCACCTCAAATATCTTCCAGGATGATGACAGCGAGACCCTTCATGTAAAGATTGATTGGTGGCAGCCTAGCTCAGGGAAATACAAGGGAAAAGTTTTAGAACAATATTCGGTACCAAATCCTGATGACACAAAAATTGGATCTATTCCAATTAATACCATAGTTTGGTCATGGATGCCAAAGAAAGAAGATTGCAAGAAGACAAAAATAAATAAATGTGGTGTACAAGCTGTACTTGATCTGCTTGAGCGGATATAAGGAGATTAGGTGGAGATGATACATGAATGTAACTTTGCTTTTTGAATGAGTTTTAGTATACATGAAGAAACATTTTTCAATATTTGTATTATAATAAATACTCTTCAAGCTACTTTTTGAGGAATTTTATATTATTTACTGCATATATGAAATTTCACTTCAAGTTCAATGTTAATTTATGTGATGATACTTTATGCGAATTAGATAATACCATTCAAATTTTAACTTTTCAATTTGTCTTTTAGATCAACACGACATCTCACTATATCAAATGTGCATGATTATATTCATTAATGCATGTACGCAATCCTTTCCTTATTTATTATTACCTTTTGCTCACTCTCTTCGATACTACTTTGAGCTTTTCATTTTGTTCCCCTGATGATTGGTGGAGTGTCCACTTGAAACGTAGGGATGTTTCAATACACACAGTTTAATTCCATAAACTCTCTTTGTCATTATGATTAACTATAGAAATATTCATCCTGAAGCTGTGCTTGATATGCTTGAGAAAATATAAGGAGATTAGGTGGATATGATTCATGAATGTAATTTTTCTTTTTGAATGATTAATTAATATACATGAAGAAAAAGTTGTCAATGTTTGTAGTATATCAAATATTCTCTTCAATCTACCTTTTGAGGAATTTTATATTATTTTCTACATATATGAAAATTTTGGTTCAACTTCAATGTTAATTCATGTGATGATACTTTATGCGAATGCACCTTAAAATATCTTATAGAATTGCTTTGTGAATAAACGTAAGGAACTTGCAATAAGGTTTGAAGTGAGTTTTTCCTATTATTCATTATTATAGTTGATATAAATTTAGTTGTACTACTATGTTGCATTCAAATTCATAATTATGTTTTCTTGTGTAGACTTTAAAGTGGTGCCAACTTTGTACTAGTATATTAACTTATACTCAATAAATACAGTACTAACATTTTGAGCATGCAGGTTTTATTAGTTTATCATCATTGTGATTGATTTTCTGGATTAAACTGCGTGAACGTTTTGAGTGGACACTCCACCCGTGTTTGTTACGGGAACCATGAAAAATTCATTGTGGACTGAAAAATATTTCACATAACTTAATCCAGAAAATCAATCATTAATTGATAACATCATGTTATCTTTAATTCTTGTTAGACATTATCATCACTTACATTGCATCATAAAGACAATTTAATCCATGTGAGATTTAATGCTGATCATAATGCACTGCATGTAATATAAGTATTATGGATGGAGAATTTGATAATGTGATGGATGAACTGGTATATGTTGGACCCAGGTGCAAAAAGCTAAAGCTAATATTCAATCCTATGATTGAATTTGAGAAAGTAAAGGTGTTGGTAGTTATATCATGAACTAAGGATGAAGGAGAGACGATTTGGATGGCAAAAACCACCTCATATATCTTCCAGAATGATGAAAGTGAGACTCTTCATGTAAAGGTTGATTGATGGAAGCCTAGTTTAGGGAAATACAAAGGAAAATTTTAGAACAATATTGGGTACCAAACCTTGATGACACATGACTTGGATCTATTCCAGTGAATACCATGGTTTTTGCATGGATGCAAAAGAAATAAGATTGCGGGAAGACCACAATAAATAAATGTGGTGTACAAGTTGTAATTGATTTGCTTGACTTAATATAAGGAGATTATGTGGACATGATTCATGAATGTAATTTTCTCTTTGAACTAGTTATTAATATACAAGAAGAAACACTTTTAAATGTTTGTTGTATATCAAATATTCTCTTCAAGCCTTTTTTTGAGGAATTTTATATTATTTACTAATATGAAAAGTTTGGTTCAACTTCTATGTTAATTCATGTGATGGTACTTTATGTGAATTAGATAACACTATTCAATTTTTAACTTTTCAATTTGTTTTTTACATAAACTCAACATGTGTAATCTAGGTGTTAACACAGTCTCTCTCCCCTCCTGTTGTAAAGGGTACTAGCTCAATGGAAGAGCACCTGCATTCCAAGCAAGACGATGGTGGTTCGATTCCTCCATGCCCTAACATAAATTAAGACATGATTTAAATCTTATTGATAATATAAATATTGTAAGATATCTATATTTTCAATAAAAATATGCTCTTTTCAATTAAACACATTGTTCAAATACTTCATAAATAAATAATGAACACTTGCAATAATTAGTTAAGTTGGTTTTCCCCCCTTTCCTCTTGTATATTAAAAAATTCAAACTCTACTGCACTAATGCTATTCTAGTTCATAATTAATTTTGATTGTTAAAATAAATAATATTAATAAATAAGGGAGGCTTTACTAACATCAATATCATTAAATAAATTTATAGGTAAGAAATTTTTCATGTTGATCTATAATTCATAAAGTAAACATTCATCAACTTAGTTTTCAATACACTGCCACTACCACTACCAACAACAATAATAATAAATTATGTTCCTATTTTAATTCATAATTTATTTTAATCATTACAAGGTTAAAACTTAGACTTTAAAGTCATAAAATATTTTCTTGTATTGATTATAAGTGGTGCGAACTTCCAAAAATAAAACAACATACTCAACAAAGACACAAATAATTACTACGACAATATTTCTAATTGTTGTAGTAACAAATACAATGTTGGTATTATGTCATAAAATAATTTAATAAACTTAACATTAAATACAAACTATAAATAATATTACTAGACATTATGTAAGGATTCAAAGTCTATGACTTTCTTCATCTTGAAAGAACTCAATCTAGCGGAAGTTCTAAATTCTAGATCCACTAAATAATTACAAATTTAATCAAATATGTGTTAGGTGCTCATTTTCAAGCTAAGAGCAGCATGTAAACCCATGGACCCACTATTTCCTAGTTTTGAGTGATTTTCCATCACTCAGGTCAGAAATCCCCAAAAATCAATTATTGATTATTTTAATTAATAAATTAATGAATAATGGAGCAAATACATAATCATAGATCAGTGGATTCTAAGCCGATTTGATTGAAATCAGTCAGATCTTAACCAGATTGACTGCATCTGAAAAATCCTTGACTAAAGGAAGTGATCAAATCAGATCTAGAGTTGATCATTAGCATCCTTTATGGGGAATTTTTCCCTCCCTCTCTCCTCCACATGTTTTGGCTCATCTGGATGAGTTTTGGTGGATGCTTCAGTCAACAGGTTGAGGTGTCTGTCATATCAACTCCAATTGACAATTGCACTCAGTGAGACTCAGATCTGGTCTAGTTCAGCTTCAGATCTACATTGATTGACTCTCCATCAGCTGATTCGGTCTATCTCGTTGGGATTTGTGCCCCCTTGGGATGGATCTCCTAGTTTTTGTATATATCCAAGCATAAGCCTCCTCTTCCAAGCCAGTTAGAGCTAGGTTGAAGGGCTTGCTATTGTAATTGTGTATTGATCGTCATTTGTGAATAAACAAGATTTGGAGGTTATACCGTGTATTGCATATGTTTGTGTGGATTCTCAGTGTTATGCTGCTAATGTGGTGACTGCAATTTCTTTCCAAATTCGGTGCTTCTTTCGTGTTCTGGCGTCAAGGATTCAGTTGAATCAAGTAAGGGTGTAAACTAGGCAAGCTAGATTGCTTGATCTTGTTTATGCATATAATGTATGCTCAAGAATTTCAGTTATATGCTTAAATAAGATTATTTTTGCATGATCTTTCTTTTTTGTTGCTTTATACATCTATATCCAGATCTCACGAGGTGTTGTGCAGGCTTGTGTTATCTAGTTGCAGGTTCTTGATTGGATGAAGGTGTGGATCACGATTGACACCATTCCTTATCCAATAATTTGAAGACTCTGTCCCTCAGTGCTCCACAAAAGGGCCTCCTTTCAGCTTTCTCCATTCAAGCAACGATCTGACCTTCTCTCCTCTTCTTCTCATTTCTTAAAAAAAATTCAATCTTCTGGTTACCTGTCTCTCCCTCTTATGATCAGATATAGTTCTAGAAATTGAACATATATTGTTAGATCTATTTCAGGAGAGTCTTTCTTCTTATATCTGTAATTTCATAAATAATATCATTTCATAAAGATAGATCTAGGTGTAGGAATTGCCTTTTTTGCAAGTAGCTAAATCATAGATCTAAAACTTGCTCATAAGGTAGTTTCTTTTTTCGTTCTTTAAAGATTTAAATTCCAAAAGAAAAGTGCATATCTCATTGGATTCCCAAGCAGCAAGCCAATATCCCAAGGAAATATTTCTTTCCTTGGTTCCTTTTACAAAACTAGATTAGCCCCAATTTAACAAAATTTTACCTCAATTTTTTTTGATAACTAGTGTAGTAACCCAAAACACTTTCAAAGTGTGTTTGGGAACATTTGATTCTAATTTCTTGTCGTTTTTTAGCATCTCCAACAAAAAATAGAAGGAGACTCTACCAAATTTCCAACTCTTGGACGAATCGAAGCTTCCCGAAAGCTTCCCCCACCACCTTGTTTAATTCTAGCTTGTTACAAGCTTGTTGTAAGCCTTTGGATCCCAGATAACAAGGACCAAAGTGCATAATTTTTAATTTTCTGATATTTTAAATCGCTTCTAATAAAAATAAAAGGTCCTTTCGAATAGGCTCTTTCGAGCCTATTCGCCATCCCCTCTGGGGGGATTTGCATCGGTGTCAATTTTTTACTCTTTGCTCATATCTTTTCAAACTAGCGTAGCTCTAATATACAGGGTAGTATACTTTGATTCATTATCAATTTCATATTCCATATTTGATATTTCAAATTATCTTAATACTTACCCCACAACTTCCCGATTGACCCGAAAGGGGAAAGAGATGCGTGGTAGGACTAATTAGAAAATTGGAATTGTGTATCTGTGTTTTCCTTTTCATCATTTGTTTCTTCAGCTATTATAAAATTAACCCCTCCTTGATTACCCGACTGAGATCCACTTGGATCGAAAGAGGTTCCTAGAGGGTTTTCCTTTTAACAAGAACACCCTTTCTTTAAAAATTTACTAAAATTGACAAGACTCCGGTGTGTATGCTCTGCACTTGGCTACGGTTCGTCCAATCAGTCAAGCTGTATCAAAATCATTTAAGTGACTAGAATAATTAGGACTGACTCTCCCAAATTGACAAACCATTAGGTGAAAATCCAACACCCAGATCAAACCATCACGGTGGAAAAATACCCAAAGGAAGTGGGAACCTATGAAAAGTGACCTCGGGGTGTCGATCTCTGTCACACCCTAATGGGTGCATTATGAACAATAGCCCTAGAGACTCCATTCAGCCCACATATTCCTTGAGGGTATCCGTGAAGGTTTAGTTTTGGACATACTCCAAGTACTCTCGGGTATATCTGGAGTCCACCCCTTTTCCTAATTTTAATCAACTCACACCTCACATTAACTTAAAATGTACCAAAAGGAAATTGCAAAACATTCACTCCAAGCACATGCAAGTACATTGATTTTATTTTTGACTCCATTCTAAGGCACTGGTTATTTTCTCGCTTTATATATATATTGTGTCTCAGCATTGTGCTTTCGTGTGTTCATTTTTGTATCTTGTCATCTTTGATTGTCTATAGTTAAATTTCAAACTCCTAAGTAACTCATTTAGTTTAACATCACCATACTAAGTAATTAGCCTTAGTAACTTAATAGGGTCTACCCCCCTTGGCTTCGTTAGGAGTTGAACCTAAACGGAGGAGTCAAGAACAAGGTGATAGCCTCGATTCGAGACTTGCCCCCAAGGACACACCGAGTGGCTTGAATATTTCTGCCACGTGACCCATGTGTGTGAAAGGCGGCAACACTTTTTTGGCGCCGTTGCTGGGGATAAATCTTTTTATTCTCAAGGACGAATTAGCTTAACTTTTTTCTAAACAACTAAAAATATAAAAAAATTTGATTGATCTAGTTTTAAAAAAATAACATAAGAATTAAAACTTGGTCCATCTGGTGACTCCATTGTCTAACATCCCTTCAGGAATATCTACCCGAAGAAATCACCAACAATTATTCAGTGCTCTCCCTGATCCCGAAAGGTTTATTAGGGAAATATTGAATAGGCATACTTCTCGTAGAAACCTTGAAATTTTCGAAGACCAATCCCTCTCAGATATCCATCACATATTTGTAGAGAGTCATGTTCACCAATCTCAAGAAATGACGAAATTATTCAAACCCCTTGACTTTTCTTAGATAGTAGGTGCTCCCCATGCCATTCCAAAAGATGCTATCAAGAAGCTCCCCATATTTCAGGGCAATAATTCCATCACTGCCAAGTCTCACCTTCGAAAGTTTGAAAAGCACCTGGTCAGTTATTGCAATGATGCTGCCCATGACCATGACGATGTCAAAATTATGCTCTTTGCTTTATCCTTAGAAGATGATGTTGAAGAATGGTACTTCGACCTAGATGATGATTCATATAAAACTATTAGTGAATTCCTATAGGTTTTAAGAAGAAATGGGGAGAAAAGAAAGAACCAAGACATCTGCTTGCTGCCCTTCATAACATTAAGAAGATGGAGAATGAAACCATGGATAAATTTAACACTAAGTTCAGGCATGTGGTTGCACACCTCCCTAATGAAATCAAGCCAAAGGATGCCTCCATCCTCATATCTTACATCAAAGCTTTCACTGGTGATTTGAGGTACCAGTTAAGAGACAAAGAGCCGACCAATTTAAAAACTGCTCAGGAATTGGCTGAGAAAATAGAAAAGAATATGCAGTCTTCAGGCAAATTCAACATTCCAGGTTACACTAGGGAAAACACTTCATACAACAAAGAAAAGGGAAAATATATTGAATCAGAAGAAAAGGGAGCCTCTAAAGATCGCATGGAAAAGGTAACATACATGATAAAAGACTTGGTTACTAGTCAAAACCAACTAATGGCCAATCATTCTGCACACTTGAATCACATTCATAATAGATTGATCACAATGGAAAGGAATAATGGACCTAGGAACTTTCATCCCAAGCAGAATCAGATGTATCAAGATAATTTTCCTCAGAAGGAGCCTAGGATTCCAAACCAGTTAGACTCAGCTAACATGGTAGAAGGAGTAATTCCATGGTGTAGACCCTATGAACAATTCCACCAAGAAAGCACTTGTTATGTTGCAAATCAAGTCATGGAACATGGACTTCCCGAGGTTAGTAATCAAGAAACAACTTCAAGCGAGCCTAATTGTATATACATGGTAGGCCAGGCCTACCCTTTGTCACCAGCTAAATAGTACACACCTAAGGATGAAACCATTGCAGAATATTATAGTGAAACTTATGATGAAAACTGTAATGTACATTATGGGACTCCTACGTGTTCTCCATATAATGATGGCAGTCTGGAAGGTTTACTGGCTTGTGACCTTTTCTCTGAAGAAGATGAGTATGTATAGCTTGGAGCATGATACAAGTGACCAAGACTCCCTTATCCCCGACAAAGATATTGATGAGGAGTCTTGGACATTCATGGAAAATCTAGTCTATGACATGAATAAAGAGGAAAATAATGAACCTGAAACTTTTGATGATTTTGTTGATTTTCTATATATGGCATATCTAAAGGAGAGAGCATGGACCATGTGACCTTGGAAAACTTTGATATAAAAAAGGAGCATGCAATTTATCCACATGATCAGTCTAAGCCATATATCAGTATCAGTAATGAAGACAAAAAAAACTTGATATCGGAACCTGATATTAGCAATGGGGAATCCATCAAATCTAACATAGATGATGGTGATGACTATCGGGATTTTTGTGGATATCTTATTAAGAATCCTATCTATGCTATATCCAACAAACCAGAAACTTTTGATGGTTTTGTTGATTTTCTATATACGGCATATCTAAAGGAGAGAGCATGGACCATGTGGCCTTGGAAAACTTTGATATCAAAAAGGAGCATGTAATTTATCCACATGATCAGTCTAAGCCATATATCAGTATCAGTAATGAAGACAAAGAAAACTTGATATCGGAACCTGATATCAGCAATGGGGAATCCATCAAATCTAACATAGATGATGGTGATGAATATCGGGGTTTTTGTGGATATCTTATTAAGAATCCTATCTATGCTATATCCAACAAGGGGAGTGTCTATTTAGAAATTTGTGGAATTCCAATCTACTATACTTCCATAGAGGGAAGCATGGATCTGGAGACCTTGGAAAACCTTAGTATGGGAGAGGAGCATTTAGAATTTTCATGTGATCATTCAGAGTCATATCATGCAGAGCCACACAAGGGTATCGGTAATGAAGACATTGAGAAGCAGTGTTGTGAAAAGTCAGATGTGATGCAGTTAGTGGAATATTAGTCTTAGCCATATTTTTCACATATAGAGGTTCCTTATTATTTGGAGATACTTGGGGTTTGTGCAACGAGTTATCATTTGATAAGCCCCAGTGATCAGTATGATGATGTAGTCAGTTTGCCTCATCGTTCTAATTGGTATATCAGTCCTATCCATACATGGATAGAAGCAACGTGCATGAGCACATACAAGTTGGGGAAGAATTTTTATGACATTATTCATGCCTATGATCTCCCATCCATCCCGCCCATTCTGAATCATCACGCAAGTTTGCACTTTCTGAATAAGGTATCCTAACTTTGGTCGGTAACCAAAGACAAGGAAAAACAATTTTATGTTAATAAAATGCTTAGGTGGTTACATTGGATTTCTGATTACACTTAACCCTTTTTATATCATGCTTAGAGTACGAAAATAAGCTCCTTGAAAGAGAGCATTTACTTTCTGCATTTCTATTTTATACTTAGCTATAATACAACTTTTCTTCTTTTAGTTAGTTACATTTATTTTGTTTAAATAAATCATCTTAATGGTTCATTTGGTTTATATGTAAAGCTTGTGCTACTAAGGTTTTCTTGTCAAGTTGAGATGTTTTTATAGGGTGTATAAACCAGAGATTCTGGTGTTCTCATATCCTCTCCTTGTCCTATGACCAGATCGAGCACACGTCCCATAGTTGGAGCCATAATGTTACCACCTAAGTTGTACTTAGTGGTTTTTTATCAAGTGATCCTATTGAACCAGACAAGGATAACTTGTTTGGACTTTAGAAGACCTTTGGAAGTACTATTGGGAAGTGCTTATTGTACTATATCACATGTTCATACCCCATGGGGGAATTGTAATAAATGTTCTAGCATGATAGTGTCTGTAAAAGTATCGGTCTCTTAGACTTTATTTGTCAATCTGATCAGCCCAGGGTGTTTTTTCCCTTGGTTATTATTGGTTGTTGAATAAAAGACTGACAATTTCTTAGTTTTTCACTCCATAGCTCCAAAGTTGGGGTGGTCGGCTTGGCATTTAGGCCTATTGAGGTTATTAGAGTCTATGTGCCAATGTATAAACATGCTAGACATCATGGTCGATTCATATGAACATGTCTAAGTCCCCCTAGGTTTTTTCAATTTTTGAGTTTTTTCAGTGTTTTTTATTAAAATTTAATTTTCCAAAACTTAGGCTTTTTTTAATAGTTTAATTGGAAAATTTTATTTTGTAATAAAAGTGGGCCAAATAATCAGTTTCAGTCATGTAGGTGCTCATTTTCAAGCTAAGAGCACCATGTAAACCCATGGACCCACTATTTCCTAGTTTTGAGTGATTTTCCATCACTCGGGTCAGAAAGCCCAAAAATCAATTATTGATTATTTTAATTAATAAATTGATGAATAATGGAGCAAATCCAGAATCGTAGATCAGTGGATTCTCAGCCAATTTGATTGAAATCAGTCAGATCTTAACCAGATTGACTGCATCTGACAAATCCTTGACTGAAGGAGGTGATCAAATCAGATCCATAGTTGATCTTAAACATCCTTTATGGGGAATTTCAACATCCCTCTCTCCTCCACATGTTTTGGCTCATCTGGATGAGTTTTGGTGGATGCTTCAGTCAATAAGTTGAGGTGTCAGTCAGATCAACTCTTTGATTGACAATTGCACTAAGTGAGACTCAGATCTAGCTCAGTTCAGCTTCAGATCTACATTGATTGACTCTCCATCAGCTGATTTGGTCTATCTCCTTGGGATTTGTGCCCCCCTGGGCTGGATCTCCTAGTTTTTGTATATATCCAAGAATAAGCCTCCTCTTCCAAGCTAGTTAGAGCTGGATTGAAGGGCTTGCTATTATAATTGTGTATTGATCATCATTTGTGAATAAAGAAGCTTTGGAGGCTATACTGTGTAGTGCATATGTTTGTGTGGATTCTTAGTGTTATGCTGCTAATGTGGTGACTGCAATTTCTTTCCAACTTATGTGCTACTTTCGTGTTCTGGCTTCAAGGATTCAGTTGAATCAAGTAAGGGTGTAAACTAGGCAAGCTAGATTACTTGATCTTGTTTATCCATATAATTTATGCTCAAGAATTTCAGTTATATGCTTAAATAAGATTTTTTTGCATGATCTTTCATTTTTTTTGCTTTCAACATCTATATCCAGATCTCATGAGGTGTTGTGCAGGCTTGTGTTATCTAGTTGCAGGTTCCTGATTGGATGAAGGTGTGGATCAAGATTGATGCCATTCCTTATCCAATAAGCTCAAGACTTTGTCCCTCAGTGCTCCACAAAAGGGCCTCCTTTCGGCTTGCTCCATTCAAGCAATGAGTTGACCTTCTCTCCTCTTCTTCTCATTTCTTAAAAAAAATCAATCTTCTGGTTACCTGTCTCTCCCTCTTATGATCAGATCTAGTTCTAGGAATTGAATATATATTGTTAGATCTATTTCATAAGAGTGTTGCTTCTTATATCCATAATTCAGTAAAGAATATCATTTCATAAAGATAGATCTAGGTGTAGGAATTTCCTTTTTTGCAAGTAGCTAAATCATAGATCTAAAACTTGCTCATAAGGTAGTTTATTTTTTCATTCTTTAAAGATTTAAATTCTGCAAGAAAATTGCATATCTCATTGGCTTCCCAAGAATCAATCCAATATCCCAAGGAAAGCTTGCTTTCCTTGGTTCCTTTTGCAAAACTAGATTAGCCCCAATTTAACAAAATTTTACTTAAGTTTTTTTCGATAACTAGTGTAGTAACCCAAAACACTTTCAAAGTGTGTTTGGGCACATTTGATTATGATTGATCACTTTTTTTTAGCAGGTCCAACAAAAAATATAAGGATACTCTACCAAATTTCCAACTCTTGGACGAATCAGAGCTTCCTGGAAGCTTCCCCCACCACCTTGTTTAATTCTAGCTTGTTACAAGCTTGTTGTAAGCATTTGGATCCTAGATAACAAGGACCAAATTGCATCATTTTTAATTTTGTGATATTGTAAATCATTTCTAATAAAAGGAAAAGTTCCTTTCGAATAGGCTCTTTCGAGCCTATTCGCCATCCCCCCTGGGGGGATTTGCGTTGGTGTCAATTTTTTACTCATTCCTCATATCTTTTCAAACTAGAGTAGATCTAATCTGCAGGGTAGTATAATTTGATTCATTATCAATTTCATATTCCATATTTGATATTGCAAAGTAATCTTAATACTTACCCCACGACTTCCCGACTGACACGAAAGGGGAAAGAGATGCGTGGTAGGACTAATTAGAGAACCGAATTGTGTATCTGTGTTTTCCTTTTCATCATTTATTTCTTCAGCTACTATAAAATTAACCCCTCCTTGATTCCCCGATTGAGATCCACTGGGATCGAAAGAGGTTCCTAGAGGGTTTTCCTTTTAACAAGAACACCCTTTCTTTAAAAATTTACTAAAATTGACAAGACTCCGGTGTGTATGCTCTACACTTGGCTGCGGTTCATTTGATCAGTCAAGCTATATCAAAATCATTTGAGTGACTAGAATAATTAGGACTGACTCTCCCAAATTTACAAACCATCAGGTGAAAATCCAACACCTAGATCAAACCATCACGGTGGAAAAATACCCAAAGGAAGCGGGAACCTCTGAAAAGTGACCTCGAGGTGTCGATCTCTGTCACACCCTAATGGATGCATTATGAACAATAGCCCCAGAGACTCCATTCAGCCCACATATTCCTTGAGGGTATCCGTGAAGGTTTAGTTTTGGACATACTCCAAGTACTCTCGGGTATATCTGGAGTCGACCCCTTCGCCTAGATTTAATCAACTCACACCTCACATTAACTTAAAACATACCAAAAGAAAATTGCAAAACATTNCGCCTAATTTTAATCAACTCACACCTCAAATTTAACTTAAAACGTACCAAGAGGCAATTGCAAAACATTCAATCCAAGCACATGCAAGTACATTGATTTTATTTTTTACTCCATTCTAAGGCACTGGTTATTTTCTTGCTTTATATATATATTGTGTCTCAGCATTGTTCTTTCGTGTGCTCATTTTTGTATCTTGTCATCTTTGATTGTCTATAGTTAAATTTCAAACTCCTAAGTAACTCATTTAGTTTAACATCACCATACTAAGTAATTAGCCTTAGTAACTTAATAGGGTCTACCCCCCTTGGCTTCATTAGGAGTTGAGCCTAAACGGAGGAGTCAAGAACAAGGTGACAGCCTTGACTCGAGACTTGCCCCCAAGGACACACCAAGTGGCTTGAATATTTCTGCCACGTGACCCAAGTGTGTGAAAGGCGGAAACATGGCCTAACTAAATGTCTACCTCTCAGTGATATTCTTCTTCAACCAAGAGAAGGTGCTAAGCTCTCAACACAATGGGACTAAGCCCATCCGTAGATCCTCAGGTCACCTCCCAGGTGCTAGGTTGTTCAACAGGGAGGATTCTTAACGCCGTGAGAAGCCCTCCTTCTCTACCCCCTCTACCTTCCAGGTCACCCGATTTTCGTGGTTTAGGAAAAATACCATGGAGTGCCTAGATCTATACGAGCTTACCCTTTATCGTATCCTAGAATACCCCGCAGGGTGATGACTAGGTAGAGGAGGAAGGGGGCAGCAAGATGGTTATTTTTAAGTTACTTTTAGTTAGACTAGTTCATTTTATTAAGCCTTAATGATTGATTTAGCATATACACATTGTTCATGGATTGATTTGTAGAAAATAAAAACTGGAACTAAAAAAGACCTGCAATGGTGGACAGAGGTGGCTGGGACGCACTAATAATCCTCTGAAACTGAAAATTACTGTCAATTACACTTAAATTCAACTTCTGTGTGAAAGGCCGCAGATTTTTGACCAAATCTAGTGAGGGGGCCGAGAGATTTTTCCAGAAATGAGCGAGGGGGTCGTACAGAATGCGAAAACAGCCGCAACCTAAGCTTCTAGGATAAATTCGCACCTATTTAGGGATTAAGTGCACCCTGGGTGCACTTGTTTTCTCATTAAGAGTGCCCCAGTCTCGCCTTTTCCCCCAATAAGAGCGCCCTGCTCCGGAAAGGGGTTTTTTGGTGATGCAGGGTCAGATCTGGCCAACAGTAACTGGTACTGGGGTCAATATGACTTGGCTTGGCCTAGCAGAGGCTTTGGTACTAATTAAAACATGAAATAAATTAGATTTAAGATAGATCTAACATAAGATTTCTGAAAACTAGGGTAAAATTAAAATAAATAAAAAACTTGAAAACTTGAAATTTTTGGACCAGGGATCCTATGGGATCGACCTGGCATGGTCGCCAAAGCTGTAGTGAGGATTTATCCTCACTATAGGAGCAAGAATGCCCCCCTTGTGCCTATAGGGTATAAGGGTAGGTTCCTACTCTTTAAAAACAGGAAAAAATGAAATGGAAATGGCATAAACAGTAAACTAAATTAAGCAAAGCTAGAGTAAGAAAATGGCTACAACTGCAAACTAGATCTAAGAGCTAATAACAAAAAAGAAGAAGCTTTGTGAACCACTCTGCATAAAATGGGTTAGGGTTCCACCTCCTTGAAACCTGCAAGCAACCTAAGCTACTACATTGGCAAACTTGCAAACAATGTCAACAATAGAACTTGCAAATAAAAATAACAGTTATAAAGTAAAAAAATTTAAACAAACATGAAAATAAATGTTATACCTCACTTGGGTGGAAATAGGCCACCATGTCCTAGCTCATGGGAGCACCTCTCTCTTGGTTGGGAAGCAATGGCTTGATGGGATGGAGATGGAGGAGAGGGAGTGTGGGTGGTTTGAGAGGCAAGGGTCTCAAAGCATCCACGGGTAGCATAACAATAGGCAAGGGAGGATTCTTTTGAGAGTGACCCCCCACCCTCCTTTTATAGTTTTTTCGAGGGATTTTAGGGTTTTAAGCCCTTGGTCAGGGTTATAGCCCCTTTTTTGGGCCTTTAGCCCCTTCCACCCCAACTTTAGCCCCTTTTAGGGTTTTAGCCCCTTTTTTAGGGCTTTAGCTCCTAGGGGGTTATTTTGGGCTCCTTTTTGGGGTTTTTATCCCTTTTCTTCATCCTTGGGCTCTTTTGGAGGTGTTGGGGTCAAATGGAAGGTCTTATGGAGTGATATTAGTGTTGTGAGATGGTGTCCTTGGGTGGTGTAGGCCATTGAGAGCTATGTGGGGGATTTTTGGGTTAACATCATGGTTCACCAAAAGTATGCAGTGTGGGTACTCATTGTATGCAGAATTAAATTATGCATCCAACGAGCTCTCCTGCCTGAAATTTGAGTAAACACACAGGGAGATATGTCAAAAATATGAACAAAAAAGTAGTTTTCTTTTATGACAAATGTCAATCCAACCATTATGGTTCACTCATTTTATTGAAATTCTATTGGTTCTTGAATTCCAACTCACAAAATTGATTGTTGGCACATCTTGTTATAAGGCCCATTTTAGACCCCAAATTTCTTCTAGTGCTTGGGTCATCTAGGTCTGTGACTGTTTTCTTCATGAAGGGTTCCCTGACAATATTGATCTGGTTCGGTCTGCCATTGTATGGTAACCACATTTGTGGCCAATCAATGGAAAAGTAGCCCTCAATATTATTTGAATAATCCCTACTTAGCCACATGTCATAAGTCTAATGGATATCTGCCACAACAATATATATTGTCTAATGGATCTTAGGATCTATGGATAATGTCAGAAGGATATTCTTATGTTCACCTACTACCTTAAATATAGATCTTTCCAATTGGAATATTTGGGTAGGGAAAGGTTTCCAGGTTTCATTAATTTTCCTACATACAGATACTGGCATAACATTAGATTATACTCCCGAATCAATCATACAACTGTGTAGATTCCTATTGAAAATTTCAAAAGTTAGTAGAAAAGGGAAACCATTTTCACACTAGTCTTTCGACCATCAGGATTTGCACAAAATTCCTGATTATTATTTTGAACTTCTCTTGATTTATTTAAAACCATATTCATAGGTAAATTTTCTCTTATAGATGGTATTTTTAAGAAGCTAAAATAGAGAAATATTTTCTTTAGCCCTTTTCAAGTCATCTACCAAATTGTACTCAACTTCAGGAATCACCTTGTATTTTGGTGCTTCCACTTAACCTGCACTTGGAGTGGATGTTGATGGTGGATTATCTTGTCATATTTGTCCTTTTCTCCTGGTATTGTAAGAATTTTGTAGATAAAATATAGCTTCATTTTCATCTTCTTCCTCAGCCATAGGCAGTTCTGAAAACAATTAACAGTATTCAAGTGTTGGTCTTGTTCTTTATCAAGGGGTATAGAATTCGTAACTCCTTATGAACTGTCTCTACTATCATCCTGAGTAGATTGGGGTCCATAAGTTAAGGCTTTAAAAATGGATTAAAAATCATCAGAGGTAGTATTTTCCTCAGGGTTAGGAGGTGGTTGATTATGGGAAGGTTGGTAAGGTCTCCTGAATGGTGGCATTGCTAGACTTCTATTATTTACCTGAGTGTCATTATTATTTCTTTTGAGATCTACCATATCATTTGAAATCTTATACAAGAGTTTCTTCATATTGTGCATTCCATAAGGGTATTTATTTTGGGGTGTGGGTTTGAAGATGTTCTCATGTGTTCTTCTAGATGTAGAAGGTTGGTTTGCTTCGACATTAGGATTATCGTTGAGACCAAACATGTCCTTTTCTACTAATATACCTTCCGAAAAAGCTTCTTGTATAGTATTTTTGTGAGCCCTTTTCACCCAGATGGAGATTTGAGTTGGTAAACCCTTAATGTAATAAGTTACCAAGAATTCTTTCATAGGAAGAACAATGGTAGGGATCATGTTTTTCAAACAAAAAAACCTATGATTAAAGTACTTGACTCCTTCTTTTTGCTTTATCCTAAGGGAAGATAACTATATTACAAGATCTGCAGGGGTATTGTCATCCCCAATTTTTTCAAGAAACATTTTTTCAAAACCATCCCATGAGTTGATAGTACCATAATCCAAGGTAAAATACCATGTGGAAGCTTGGACCTCAAAATAATAGGGGGACAGTCTACACACCACATCCTCATCTACTATGCTTTTTAACCTAATGGCTTGCATAAAGGTTTTAATATGGTCATGAGCAGGGGATCTATAATCCGGGTTAAACTTTGGGATCCACTTATTAGGAATCTTGGGAAATTTGTGTTATTTCCCAGGGATAAAAACAAATCCTGGTCTAGCCAGGGTCTGTTTACTTGGTCATCCATTGGTGCTTCTTTGGATGAAGAAGTTTCTGAAGATGTCTTACTATTTGAGGAGTCCTCAGATGGTGATGAAGACAAAATAGGTGGTGGTACACCCGATTGTATATTGCGATGTTGTTCTGATTGAGGTTGTTCTACCTCTTCAAAAAATTGACCAATATGAATCTCAGGGGATTCTCCCTGCTGAGTAGTATTTTGAGTGTTTGTACTAACAGGGTATTTTCCAACTGTATGAGTTAAGGATAGTGCGTTTGTGAGGCTCTTTTGTTCCTCAGTCATATTCTCTACCCTAGCAGTTATTTATTGTGTATTCTTTCTCATCTGATCAAGGGTGAGAGTTCCCATAGTTGGTGAAATGAAAACAAATTCTTCTCTACTAATGACTTGTTCCAAAATAGGGGTGGCAGGTGCCGTTGTCTAACTTTGTACAGGCTGAGATGCAGACGTAGAATCTTGGATTTGGATTCTAGTAATGATTGGTGACCTTGAAGGAGGAATTTTACTTGTGTTATTACTTGACATGTTTTACACTGGCCCTCCTTCTAGCACCATTTTTTGACATCCTGGTCTTGTAGGTTGCTGGAAAATATACATGCAATAAAAGCAACAAAATAGTCCAACCATAAAGGATTCAAATCGATCCCACGCAAAGATGAGTCTATCCCCAAGTTGTTTGGGATGACTAGATCCTATGGATACAAGGCCTCCACTGGCACAATGTTTTTTATATCTAATATATCTTCTCTTCCCTCAAGGAATATCCGAGATAGGTTCAAAGTAACTGGGTTCTAGACTAAACTTTCTGAGACAACTAAGACAATGTTTGTAACAGGTTTTAGGAAGGGAAGTTATGATAAATAATTGATAGAATGGAAATAATTACTCAATGTATAAAAATATAAACCAAGTTTACTTCCTTCAATCAACTTCAAATAAAACTAACATTGACAATTGCAATGCTTTATCCAAAGAATTATAAGTGCAAAAATTGTCCTATCAGGTAATACTAATTGAAAAACTAGTATTAGCGATTAATAACCATTCATCGGTTGCATAAAAGAGTACGTGAATTAGATAAACACATTTACTTAATACACATTTAATGTGTCAAAATTGTAAAGAGAAATATATACATAAACAATCACATTCAGTAGATGAGCAACCAATGATTAGTGTATCAGAAAGCTAGAAGAAAGAATGGAATTCATGAAACACATTTAATTAATAACCATATAATATGGGATAAGTAACAATGTAATTTTATTCAACATGAAAACATTACAATATTCCAAAATTACAAAGCTTTCCTAGTAGGTCCATGGTAGTCCCTTCTCCTATGGCTCCCTTAAGCTTAATTCCCCCTCTTTACTTGGAAGGTACCCTTCCCTTTAAATAATATTACAAATTTGTACAAAGAAAGACACTTCCCAATATGTGGGATTACAAAATAGTTCAGTTTCACGATTTTCCAAGGGTGGAACGCCACTTGGAAAAAGAATCCATTAAATCTTGGATGTCGTTAAATTGAGCATTCTCTAGATGCAATTCAACTTTACATATTAAGAAGGAAATCTCATTTTTCTTAATATTTGTCCATTATTTAAGGAACAAATCAATCCGCATTAATGAAGCAAGAGGTGTCTCAATCAACTACTTTATTTCATCCATGGTTAGCTGAGTGATCTCTAATATCTTCTCTTTGACTTTGGAAAAATCATTCTCGATTTGCTCCAAATTCAATTTTGGAGGCATGGCCTCATCAATAATATCTAATCATGGTAGATAGAGATAACTAAGCAGTGTATTTGAAGAAACACACCTCAGTTTGTAGGCCACCTTTCCATCCTTTATTATGGATTCCACTAGATGACAAATACTCTCCCATGTTTCAATTGTCAGCTCAGTTTTCTTAAGTTTGAGCTTATCCAAGATAGGCATATCATCTGGTATTTCTTTGATGTACTTCTGTCATTTGATGATTTGGTCATAAGCTCTAGTCGCCTCCTTTATCCTTTTGTGATGATCATGGAGAATATCTGACTGGTGCTCAAATGCATTTTACAATTCCTGCATTTCATTAAATCCCTTAAACAAATTAACCATATCGTGATAATACTCATAATGTATTATGCAGGATAATTGATTAAACTCTTCTCTTGTGAATTTGGATAAGGAAGAGGCAGTAGATGCAAGATGGAGGTCTTTGAGATGTTTCTCAAAGATATCAATATTGTTATCCTATTGCCCAGTCAGGCAATATTCCTTCTCAAGCTACTCCTTGAGATAGTCGTTCTCCTTGAAGCTTCTTTAGCTTCTCCTCATATTCATTCTTCATCTATTGGATTTCTTGGCTATGGTGTCCCTTTTCCTGCACTAGTTCCTTCCTGGAATTTTGAAGTTCTTGCTCTTTTTCCTCCAATTCTTTGTTCATTTGAAACACTAAATAAAAATTGGCCTCAACAAAGGCTCCCATGGCAGCTGTTGTATCCATAGAATCTTGTTTGGTATAAAAGGAGTCCATTTTCCAAATAATATGGTGTGGGACTGCTCCCTTATTGAGTGTGCCTTCCCTTTTTCTCTTGGATCCATGTTTCACTACAGCCTTATCTTTCCTGGTCCAAAAGTATTTTTTGAGAGAAACTGCTGCATCCTCTCCAAAATATGCCATCTCCTCAGCTGTTGAGATAGTTCCATGCTGAACAATAACCAAAGGTTCATGCTGAGAAGTTTCAAGAATGGGGGTTTCCATAATGAGGGGTGGAATAATGGTAGAATGTGTAGGAATAATAGGTGCAGGGGGTGAAGAAATAGAAGTGTGAATAGGTGTGGAAACTTCAAGGGAATAAATTGTGTGGATGGAAGGAGTATCTTGTTGTGGAATAAGAGAATGTGGGGATGTTGGGGTGATATGAAGTCCTGATGAGGTTGAAAGAATGGGTGAAGTAGAGGGAGGGATAAAAATAGAAATGTATTGAAGTACAGAGGGAATGTTGTTGGTAGTAGAAATAATTAGAGAAAAATTGATCTCAAAAAAAGAATATTGGGAAAATGATGAATAAAAAATGTTCCCAGATAACTAGGTGGTAGTAGCAGATGAGGTCATGGAAGTAAAAATTTTAACAGGACAGGTGGAAGGATTGTTTTCCTCCTCTAGATTGCTTTTTATCTCATTTAATTCAATGTTGTCTTGGGGAAATGGTTCCACCTGTTGAATTGGAGGGACTTGCAATATTTGTTGTTTAGGTTGATCCACCCTTTGAATTGCTTGTGGTGGAGGTTGAGGGATTTATTCCTATGGATGAACTTGTGGAATGACCTCATGAATTTTATACCTTATAGCTGGAGGTTTGGCCATAGTTACTTGTGCTTCTACTTGTGAGATAAGCTTTTGTAAACCTTTCTTGAACTCTGCTTCCCTGTGTAAGATCTCCAATGTGGAGGAGGGTTGTGCTTTCTCAGGGCCTTCAAGAACAATTGTTTCTTTATCATTTGTTTTGTTAGCAGGAACAATGGAGGAGCTAGACAATGCTTCCCTCACCTCCTTTTATACATTATGCTTGTGTGCATCCTCTTTTACTTTGAACCAGAGCTGTCTGAAATGTAGGGCAAAGGTTTTCAACTCCTTTTGATATTGGAATAAGTGATTTTTCTCTAGAGTGGTAATCCTTCTCACTAAATCTAAAAAATCAATAGACCCTATGTATATGGAATCATCGGGATCATCCTCATGGGCATATGCAATTTTAGTGTGCTCTTGGACAAAATGATTTTCCAGCAAAGAATAGGGATCCTACATTCTTTTGCGATCCTCTCCTAAGTTCATTTATGCTATGGCCTTGCCCAAGATTGCAACATGAGTATAATTGTGTACTATCAAGAATCCCAAATTCAAAGGGAACTTGGGCCAACACTTCTTCTTATCTACCGCGAGCTTTGGGAAAACTCCATCAATAACAATCTGATATGAAATATCTTGTAATACCATTCTATCCGGGAAAATCCTTGGCAATAAATGAAATGTATTTCTTCCCCAAATGCAGATGTAGGGGAATTATTCACCTACATACCAATCCCCCATTAGGGAAATTAAAGCCGTGGCCCTCTCTGAAAAACTTGGGGCATCTCCTTTGGAAATCATCTAGTAGATTAATCCTATAAAATTGTCAAAAATTTCATATATCCAAAGGACACAGTTATCCTCCCACGTGTCGAAACATTAAATGTGGACCGATGTAGATGTCCTAGTCCAATTCAAGCACATGGATGGGAATGAAGAAGTCACACAAAATATGTCCATGACATACCCAGACATGTAGAAAGACGAATTCCTATTTGTTGAAATTTTTTGATATTTTTCAATTGCCTCCTTGAGCACCACTAATAGTACCTATGGCGAGTTGAAGGATTCACCTGTAAGTAATATGTGATGATCTATAGGAGCCCATTCATATTTGAACTTTGTACAGTTAGGTAACCCATAAAGATGAAAAAACATGGTTGCTAGTAGTGAGAATGGTTCTCTAAGACATGAAATGGGGTAGGCCTTATTTAATTTGGGGATAAACTCAGTAAGTTTATCCATCTAGTATTTTATTACTTTCTCAAAATCAAATTAATTTATGGTAGCATTGAGAAATCAGGTTGTGAGAAGTTGTCGAGGAGGTTTGAGAGAATATTCTCTTGCAAATACATCTGGGTGGAAAGAGGCCACTGAGTTTCTAGTATGGTCGTTGAAAGACCGTTTTTTAGGGCTTGCGTGGTGAATTTCCCACTTGAATGAGTCTGTATACGACATGAAATGAGGATTGAATGCAATGCAGTGGAGTTGAGAACTTCTAATTTAACATATTTAGGCTGGTCATGGGTAATGACAGAAAATTCATCAATATCGAATATGGCGTAAATCTTGGACGAGTCAAGATGGAGTTTTTCATATACTCTTCCACTGGTGTCACTCGAAATGTGGTTTTCATGAGATTATCTAAACAATTATAGAGAAATTACTTTCCTAACTAGCTGGAATCTTTGGAATTCTAGGAATGCTGTGTCTTTTTAGGATTTTCCCTCCCATTCTACACATGTTTCTACTACTATGTGCTCTTTGGATAAACATTTGAAGTAATATTCGGTGATTAAGATCAATATATATAAATCACATATGTGTTTTATATCGCATATGCATTATAACACATATGCATTTTGTATCGCATATGCGTTATAATGCATATGCATTTTGTATCGCATATGTGTTTCGTAAAACTCAAAATTTCAATGAGAATAAGGCTTGGAAATATGTTTGAAAATGGATTTGGATTACTGAACCTATTGGCTAGGACAAATAAACCAAGTCTATTGCCTTTATTTCAGAACTCTATGAATATGCTAAGTTTCGATGGCATTTTTTGGTATGAAAAACAAAATATTTTTTTATGAAAATATAGAACATTGTAGAATACAATCTTACAATTCTGAATATGTAATTTTTTCCTAAATAAGTATGTTCTATTTATTTATTATTATTTTTCTAAATGGCACACATTAGTTTTCGAAAATATATACATCCACTGTTTTTTATATAAATTTTGATTTCCTTCACCATTTCACAAGAAAACTATATGTTGCACTAGAGGAGAGCGAGCTCTACATTATTATTATTATTATTATTATTATTATTATATATATATATCAATAATTTCATTAAGTTTAGCCCCTAAATTGTTGCAAGTGCATAGAATGTTTTCATTTGAAGGTTTTAAGACTTCAATAATTAATAATAATAATAATAAAATTGATGATTTTTTTTACAAAAATAGTGTTTCACTAGTACCATATAGATTTTATATGTCTGCAAGATTTTATCCAAAAATTACATCATTTACCTCATATAGTGTTGCACCCGCACAAACATATATGTTACGATGTGTTGAAAATTTGAAAACCCAATTTAAGGGAAACTAATTTTATAGTCATTTACACAAATGTTATATAGATAAAATTTATATATTACGAAATCTTAAATTCAATTACCTAACTTTTGACTTTTGAATTCATCTTCAAACAGGTTAGGGAAGTACCTCTAATTGTCACCTAAAGTTAGAGGTTCCATGTTTTTTCATTGTTATATGGAATCTAAAGTTTCTTTAAAGGAGTCCATGATTGTGCATCAACCCTTTATAACACTGAAAAAGATCCTTTCTTTGCAGTCAAAACTGTTGTAGAATTCCATGAATTTGCATCCTTCCTTTGGGTGATGAACTATCCCCTCAAAGGTCACAATTTTGTTGTGTAATTGTGATATCAAAGTGCAAGCACAAATAAATATGTTCACCGAGGAAATTGGACCTTCTCTAATGAGAGATAATTTTAAGAACACCCCTATAATTTACATGTATAATAAATGGGAGAATCTCCCTAATATATAGGAAAAATTGGAGGCTACTTTATCAATAATATATTATGTATATATAATTTTTTGGATAATATTTCATTCTATTAGAGAATCTTGTAAAATATTGACAAATATTTCACTAAAATATAAGATATTGTAAAATATTGGTGAATATTTCAATGAATTATAAAATATTGTAAAAACTAGGCAAATCTTTCATCAAATTATAAAAAATTGTAAAGTCTTGATGAATGTTTTGCAAGGAACACTCATCTTTTGATTCTGCATGTTACTAAGGTAGTGCAATAGAATAGCATATAGTAGAGCTCAAATATATCAACTCCTAGAACCACAAATGAAGAAATGCATGAATGAGGAGAGGAGGAATTTATTTATACATTTCACAAGTTGTATTGGGTCACTCACAACTAGAGGTGTTGTTGAAACACAACTACACTAGCTATATTAAGTTAAAATAGGGACTCCGGTTTTTTAACTCGTCCCTTAATGGTCCAATGGACATGTGAGGACCGAAATATTGACATACCAACAAACTGGTAGAATTGAACAATTTACAACGTGGAGTGATTATGGCAGCCATGAACCATTCTTACAATGTGGAGTATTATCGAGACACACAACTATAATATAGTGTATGAATTATCAATGATATTATTTTCCAAATCTCTCATTTTTAAGCTACCCTTTAAGAAAAAAATAACCTTCTTATCTGTTTTTAAATCGAATACCACTTTTTCCTTTATTTGGTTGAAAATCAAAATATGAATTATGTCATTTGATTTATAATTTTTGGAGTTAATTAGAAAATTGTGATGGTTATTATAAATAAGAACATACACTAAAAAGAATAGATACAACATTAATACATCATCATGCATATCATTATAACTACTCTATTAAAGACTATTTTTTCCTAGATAAACTGAGGAGGTGTTTGTATCCATTTCCTTGAAATTTTTGAAAGCATGAAAAATGTGGTAAAATAGTTTTATTGACCTCATTGAATGCAAAGAAAAATATGTCAAATAGTATAATGTATAGACACCTCAGGTCAAACATGCCTTGTACATATTATATACAATCATTATGGAAATAAAGGATAGTGTTCCAACTAAATCATATATTTCTCATACAAAACTAAATCTATTTCTGGATGATGATAGAAATTACACATCAAAACAATCACCAAAAAAATTCTACTTCTAAATGACCCTTAGAAAAAACAAAATATCATAAAACAAGTATGAAACCCCAAAAAATTTAGGCCACAAATAAACTTGATGAGCTTTGCAATACAAATAAAACAATATACCAATCACAAAATTCTCAATACAAATAAAAGAATCTACTAGTATGCTCTGGACAACTCAAAAACAAGACAACCAAAATAATGACCATTCCAATGTAGCATCACCATTATAATGAGTGTTCATTTGTTTATATTAGAAACATCCCAAACATCAACAATAACATACATAAATTATGAACGTATACACTCTAATTAACACATAAGATCCAATAATCATTGCAGAGAAATATCTTAGTAAAAGGACAATTTATACAACTGGGTCAAATTCAATTTGAATATATAAAAACCATGTCGCGTCTCTCCATCAAGAGTAGAATCCACTAACAACATATAAATCTGACTCGATAGTTTAAACATGAAAAAGAATAAAATAAATCATATATTTTGATCTCTATAACACTTTCACAGAACCAATACTTTTAGGATAGAATAAAACTCTAATAACATAAAATTATGTGATATGAATCAAGAGTTCGATAGAATTAAATAGGCCTACAAAAGAATCCATAATAAAACATAAATTTATGATATAATAATCTATTGTAACTGTGGATAAAAAGCATACAAAGTTT
This sequence comes from Pseudotsuga menziesii, assembly GCA_001517045.1. NCBI lineage: Eukaryota > Viridiplantae > Streptophyta > Pinopsida > Pinales > Pinaceae > Pseudotsuga > Pseudotsuga menziesii. The sequence continues at coordinate 119,662 of LPNX010432745.1, read as the reverse complement.
GATAAAAAAACATACCACGTTAATTATTGGATGAAAAGCACGATGTGAGTTTGTATTCTCTCATAAACTACATATGCAACATGCCCCTTCAAGACTTGAGCTTTCAGAAATGGAGATGTTATGAAAATATTAAAATTTCAAGAAAACTAAGAATGAAAAGTGGAATCACATCAACCAAAACCTTCACCTTGCAAGTGCAATCTAATGTGGGTGAACCACAAATCACTGTAGACTTTATATAGAAAAAAATAGCCCTTGATTTTCCCTCCAATACTAGAAATTAAGGGAAGAAAAAAGGTAGCACATGAAATTGACTAAAAATATAGGAAAATGGAGGGCAAAATAACCCTTGGGAACCTCCATTACTGAACAATGGGGGAGAAAGAGTGATTTCACTATATTTTCTCTAGAAATTGGGGGCAAAATATAGATTGGAGAGATATTTTCTAGGGAAATTTTGTTTTTCATTTCCCCCATTAATATATGGAAGGCCATTCATTTTGGATTTATTTATTTTTAATAAATATTTAGTGAATATATTTTAGCTGAAAAAAACCCTTTCCATATAAGAAAATATCCCACTAAATTTTTCTAAGCCCCTTAATATATCCCATGGGCTATATATAGCCCCTAAAATTATCCATGTCTCTAACTGAGTAGACAATAACATATATTTTTATTCTCATCTCATCATGATTGTGTCACTTCCACAAGATCCAATTCCCTCCCTACAAGTGATGCAACCTCTTAGAATTTGTGAGTGGGACCTATGAACTCAACGTCTCTCTTCACTTTCACATCTATATATTAACACCATTGTAACAAATACTAATATCAACAACTATTTTAAAAATGAGTGAACTCAGAATCGAAACAAACTAATTTCACTCGTCTAACCTTTAGCATCACTAAACCAGTTGAAAACTCATTTCGAAGGATGGTCCCCCATAACCAACTGAGTCAATGTCTGACTCTTTTGGTTTGGTACCGAACTAGCTTGAACCGCGTAATTCATTAACATTTTATTTATATTCCAGTCTCCTTCCTTTCACTTAAATTGTTAGCATTACCATTAATTGTTTCAGGATGTTTGAGACATTGAAGAATGTATCTTTGGAAGATATTATTGTTTTTCTTTTATTGTATTATTGTTTTACCTCCTTCGAGACATGTTATTGATGTACTTGGTTATGTAAATGCACTTGAAAGAATAAATTTTACCCTTCCAGTGGAAGTCGGGTTAATAGTACCCATAATAAATATTATATAAATGTTATTTTGAGTCTCCATAGGAGGTTGACCCTGTTATGAGCAACAACTCATCATAACTAGGTAAAAATTTCACTCACTTGATGAGTATAAATAGAGATGGAGATCCTCTCATTTTTCCACATATCACACTCGACTCACTAGAGAATAGGAAGTTGTTGGTGTCTATGGGTTTTATCTTATCTTGGCTAGAATTTCACTTAGTGATGGAACTTATACTAAAGAAGTAGTTTAGTTTCCTCCCTTGTGGTTTTCCAAATGAAAATATCTATATTCTTTTTTTTGTTG